>JASGAU010369421.1:0-12063 GCA_030220045.1 Australoheros facetus | reverse complement strand
ACTGCCTGATTAGATGCAAAGCAGAGCACAGATTTATTTATTTTTTTGCTGGATTCCCTTCCTGATGCAACCCTCCCAGGCATTTGCATATGCACGTTAGACAAATGTTATAACCACTACACTATGGAGGTAACACACAGTCCCTGTGCTTGTAAAAACATACAGCCAGCTTTTAACTCATGCCCTAAAGTCCAAATTTCTGTTTAGTTCCACTTTACCTGTCAGAACAGTTTTGTGACTTTAATGGGAACCGAGACGCTCTCCCTTCCCTGCTTAAGCTAACATAAATAACACAACTATATATCTATGCTGCTGTGTTTTGGTCAGGTAAAAAACAGCCATTATGTCCTTTAAAGTACTAAGAGATCTTAATGATTGGCGTGTGTATGTGTGTGCATTAATTTTCCTCTCAAGAGATGGGTATATATAAACCCCAGCAAGGCAGCTTTTGTCGGATGGGTTCAGAGGGAGAGTGCAGATCTTGATTCCTGCAGAGCCTGCTGGAGAAGTATGAGTTGTAAAAGGTTTGGGGAGGGCAACCTGTGGAAAGATTATGAATGGTTGCAGCTGCCTTTGTCTCACTCTGTACACTTTGGGGTGCAGTGTGATCAAGGTGTTCACTGATCACCACCTACTCAGTCTGTGTTATTGTACCTACATTATAATCAATCCAGTCCTTTTTGGTCACTTCAAAGATCGTTATACAACTGTGATGTTATATTTGTTGCAATTTCTGCTGCCCTCTTGGTCACCTCTCTCTGGAAAAATACATTTTTCATGTCAGTGACAGTTGTTTTATTTATCACTTTGCCAAAAAGTGACTGCAGCTTCTACCTTGTGACAGAAATCTTGTCTCTGGCTTGGAATGCATTTATCATTCATCAGACATGTTGAACAGATTACAGGCCAACAAGTTATCTGATTGGGATGCCTCCTGGCCGCCTCTTGGGTGAGGTGTTCCGGGCATGTCCCACCAGGAGGAGGCCCCGTGGTAGACCCAGGACACGCTGGAGAGATTATATTTCTCGGCTGGCCTGGGAACGCCTTGGGGTTCCTCCGGATGAGCTGGAGGAGGTGGCTGGGGAGAGGGAAGCCTGGGCTTCTCTGCTTAGGCTCCTGCCCCCGCGACCCGGCCCCAGATAAGCGGAAGAGAATGGATGGATGGATGGATGGAAGTTATTTACGAGATTTTAAATACAGCCAATCATTTTTCCCTGGCAGACAATCAGTTTTTAGCACAACTGCACTTTACGAGGGACTCAAACCAGCAACCTGTGGTTACTAAACGGGTGTTACTGCAGGGCTTAGCAGGCTCTTCAGCAAATGAAGGATTTTCTTTAACGTGTTGTACATTTGTTTGCAGTAGTAGGCTACTGTGCAGCAGGAACTCGACACTGATAAAACCTCAACACCCCACTCCACCTTAGAAAAAAGCATGCTGCAGCCTGTTGAATGCCCAGTATCCACCCGGCCTCACTCGCTGAAGTGGTGCCGATTTACCGGATTATGCTGTGTATGCTACCGGGAAGCTCCGGGGACAACCCCCCCAAAGCAGTTCAGAAAAGTTCGACTACAAGCTGAACGCAAAGATGCGCCTAATTCCTCTCTGTGTCCATCACATTAGCGAACTGTTTACGGTTCAAACACCCATGAAGACATATGTGAACGATGTCTCACCTGCGAGCCTCTGTCCTTCGGTGTCCGCCGATGAAATGACCTCTTCTTCCTCCTCCTCCTCCTCCCACAAGACGTCCAACAGATTGAATCTCTCAGCTGAAGCAATCATCGAGCTGCTGCACATGCTTCCGGAAGAGTGTTTTTTCCACCACAAAAATAAAAGCGAATCTGATCATTGCTGCTTGAAATTGGAAGATTTGCTGACTTGCCCCATAATAAGATTTTAAAAACCTTTTTTTCCCCCTGGAAGTTATTCGACCACCATCTTTGCACTGCATAGGTTTCAGGGTTATTTCTCTCAGTGTTATGTGCCTGGGGTGGTTATTAAACTTATTAAATGTTACTTTCCGTTCTATTTTGAAAACGAATACCGGAAATTGGGTCGTGTTCTTAATTTTCTGACATCGGCTGAATTTTTTTTTCTTTTTTTTGTTGTTTTTTTCCAAATAACCTGTCCTGTCTGGCAGCTTTTGCGATCAGAAACATGATCTGAATGCACTGTTTTGACAAACACATTTGCTTTTCCAGGATGAGCTCTATAACCTCTCTATAGGCTCCTCTTGTTAGTGTTTTTCTTTTATGTATTCATTTTTACAATTATTCACGTGTGCATGTGCAATATAGCAATCCTAGAAGTGACAGGTAGTGAGTAAAAGACAGAGAGAAGGGGAGAAGATTGGAGAAAAGACAAGCCCATCATCAATTGCGAAATGAGGGTGAGAAGCCCCAACAACAGCCCCCTGGGAGCCAGAGGCCAACAGAGAAAGGCCAGGAGACCTGAAGCACCGAAGACCTGAGGATGGCACCTGCGTGCACACCCCAGAAGAGGAAGGAGGGAGGCCCTAGGGAGCCCCAGAGAACCATAGACAATAGGCAGCCTAGCACACCAGATAGATGGTGTCCAAAAAACAACTTTCCATTGGGCTGTAATTGAGTAAATAATGACCTCCCAAATCCACTTGCATACACGCAGAGACTGACTTGTGGGTGGGGTGGGCTCTGGTCAAATTTTGACACATTCCTATAAGGTAGGGTTTGTCCCATTTTGAGACCCCCTAAAAGCTTTGACCCCCTGTTCACAAAACTGTTTTGATCATTTTGAATGAGGATCAGAAAATCACCTTTAGTCTGCAGGATGGGATCATTTTTTTCAAGCTGCTTCAAACCTAACACTGTATTCACTTAAGTCCCCAGCAATATGCCCACCAAGTGTGAAGCAGATCTAAAGACTTGTTTTTGAGATAAGCACACACATACATACAGAGACCAGCTCATCAGTTAGAGAGATTTGCATGGTGGGCCGTTATCATCATGGCTACGTTTCATCTAATGCATCAAAATATAGAGTCAATGCAATACCAGCATCTAAGTCTAGAACTCAATTAAAAATGGTTAGTCATTTACAGAAGTAGAGCTGAGCATCTGTACTCTTGTTTTAATCTTTTATCTAACATGATAGTCTCTGTATACATTTATTGACTCACACTCATGTTACAGTCACATCAGCAGAAACCTGTAACAGTTTAAAACTGTGAAGTTTCTCTTTCTAGACATAAAGCTGCTGATAGAAATACATACAGACCATAATGTTTTCACTCTGCCACTCCCTCCTTCTGACTGTTCATCTCTCACACAAATATTTGCACATTTCCTCTTGCTAACCACACTTATTTAGTAACTTACTGCCACTTCCTACCTTTTTTTATTTTTTTTTTATGTTCTAATTTTGCTCTTTTAGTTGTCAGTTTTGGTTCTGTTTCATTTCAAAGTTTACATTTTGGGATCTTTTTTCTTTCTTTCTTTCTTTCTTTCTTTACACCTCATCTTAAAAAAGGCACTGCATCTCAAAATATAATTCCCTCAACCTGTCTTGGTTGTGTTAGTTCCATCAGTTTCTTTGTTGCTTTAAAGATAAAATAAAATTTTAGCTACTTTTATTTTATTAAAAAAGATTCTTAAGGATGGACAAAGCTTATTGAATGCATTGTTGGGGACCTCACACTAAACTGAAAGCACGGACAAACTCCACAAATCCATATTTTGGGTTATAGATTCATGTAAAGTTACATAATGTATAACTGAGCCTATGAATGGAATCAAGAGTCAGAAGCAGGGGTGGATTACTGTGAAAAAAGGAGAGTACTGTAAAACTAGAACACTGTGACATCTAGTGGACAAAAATACAAACTAACTTTCTTTAAAAAAAAGTCTTACTGTACTGTGTATGACTACAGCTTGCTACTGAAGCCTGTGAGCACTAGCTGATAACTTAGCACTCCACTGTAACATTATAGCATGGGCTGACTCAGGTATCTGATACAAGCTCAAATAAAGAGAAAAAAGTTTCCAGATTTTTTTTTCATTACATATTGGCAACATTTTTAGGTTGCACAAAATATCAAAGTGCTCTTTAGCCTCAGGGGAAAATGAAAAATTCTGCAGCTCAGCAATCATAATTCAACTGTCCACTTTTAATCAAATCAAGTTCATATCTCTCCACAGCCGGCTTGGCCTGTTCAGCCTCAAAACACATTGTGCGTGCATTGCCAACTGCTTCTCAATTTCTGCATTTTGTCATGTTTTAGTTCTAACAGGTAACACGAGCAACTCTCTTTGCTGTTCAAATGCTGAACAACTGTTTTCTGAAACTGGTGGCAAAAAACTAGCCACAGCTGAAGCAAGTTTCTCCTGAAGAAGAGTGAAAAAAAAAAAACATTTCACTCAGATTTGCTTTTAGGATACTTTTAACAGTGACTTTCAACCCTTTGTCATAAATCTCAGTCTCATAATGACTGTTTTTAACAGCCGTTCTTTAATGCAATTGTCTAAGAACTCCTCCGATAGAGCCTTGATAAAATAATAAAATCAGCTACAGTATTACATGTCATGTCAAATTTGACAGAAACGCAAAATTAGTGCTGCTTCCAGGGTAGAAAAAAAATCCACAAGAGTTCAAATGCACCACATGCCTATAAAGTCTAGCCTGTCACTAACTCAGCCTAATCTTCACGCAGTGTCAGTGGTGGATACTTATGCATCAAATACTAATAGTGCAAAAAAAAAATTTTTTGTAATATAACATCATCAAGTCAAATAATCATCACACTATGATGATCACAGCCTATGTATGTATGCTTGTATGTGCCCTGTCTCCTCCCAGATGAGTGGACCGATCTTGATGCATAAACACTGCTGAGCCCTCTGTGAGTGCCAGCATCTAAATTAGTTTAGGTGATTGGTGCGAAAAATAACATGAAACTTTGCACAGCTGTTCTAAATAAGGTAACTAACAATTTCAGGGGTGGAGCCAACAAAAAATGCAATTATCTTTGCAATAGTTGCTAGGCAACAGTTTTTGTCACAGTGACCGGTTGTTTGCACTCATATTTTTGTCAATGAAAAGAGGATCTAACACCTCAGACACTACTCTACATAGTCCAAGCACAACATATTGTTTAATAGCATGCAGCTGATTTATAAGAACTATTAAAAAAAAGACAATTTCTTTATTTCTATATCTTCTAACAAGGTGAGAATCAGAGAAGCTATAATACCTGAAACATCCTTGTAAGGTTTTGACCTTAAATGATTTGGTAATGATATTTTATACTGTCAAGTCCAGACTAATATTTACAGACAACAGAAAAACAATAAGTAACATTACATGAAACCAAACCTTTATTTTAGTTGTGTGCAAACATGATGCGCTCAAACATTGTCACAGTCTCCCATGCATGTATAGTACAGAGTGCATCTTAGCATAGCCTGAGGACACTTACAGTAAAGGCAGTGTGATCTGCACTTGGCAAGTCCATCCCAATTCTGCAGGAGAGGGGAACTGGAGATTTGCCTGCCCTGGTAGATTGACCCCAATAGTGACCACCTTGCAGATGTGTTGATGAAGGGTTGCTTCAGTAGGAGGAAGGGCTGACATTTGATGAAGAGAAACTTCACACAAGCTTACCAGTGTCAAATGCAATCCGGAGTTCTACATCACCAAGAATCTGCACTGCTGACACTGCCAAAATGACAACATCTGTGTCAACAGTATGGGCAAGGATTCGGGCAAGCATCTCACACATGCACCACTATCCTAGAATCAGCCTCTTCGTTATTGCAAGGTGCCAGGTTCATCTGGTCTCTTTCAATCCCACAAGAGACAAGATGCCGAGTGCACGCTCTTCTTTAAATCTGTGCTTTGAGAGTGACTTCATACTGGTCCTCTATAACGTCGACCCGCTCGGCTAACCTCAATTCTCTCTGAATGCGCGTGTTTATGCATCTGTAACACCTTATTAAACACCTTATAAAAGCATCGTAATTATTTTTATTTCACAACAACAATATCTAATTCATCTATTAATTTTGTCAACAAAACATTAAGTATGCATGTATTAGGACACCTAGGTTTCCTAGTAAGCACCTGGTAACAGGCTAAAGTAACCCGTTCTTTACTTTTATGCACCCACAACATGAAAGCATCCTTTCATTTTAATTTGACATCAACAATATCTCATTTCTATCTAAAAAAAAAAAAAAAGCTGAATTATAGATGATATAAAGTGTATCACATCGTATCATTTTGATTTCACAGCCAGCAGCACAAACAGACCAAACAGTGCTGTAACATGGAAATACATGAATGATAATATAAGAAGTAAAATGAAGGAGAAGATGATTCTCTCCCAGACTGATAAGTTGCGCTGTAGAGAGTTATTGCATGAAGTATGGAAGATTTCCTGTGTGTGGCAGCGGTGCTGAAAGTGAGAAAGCGCTGTGGACCCTCAGGTACTTCAAGTGAAGGAGTACAAGAAGTAGGTGTAGTACTACTTGTACTTGTACTGTAGTACTTGTAGTACTCCACATCAACATCTGGTCCCAGGACAGAAACGAGCCATTTAGTCGTGCTCCTCCATCTGCAGATCAGCATCTCTTCTTCAGTAAGCCTGCTATAAGATGCAATTTGTTTAGTGCAATGTGAATTAATTTAGACCAGTGTAAACTGTGACTTTGGGTAATATTTGCATTACAATACACTGGAATGCATGATCGGCTGGTGCAGCTGATACTAAAATATTTTTACAAGTAAACAAAACACTTTTCCAACCCTCATCATTTTAATCTATGCTCTGCTGCAGTGCTGTAATTTTGCAATCAGACAGACCGCAGCAAACTAGATGTTACACAGTGTTTGCAGTGAGCAAAGATCAGATGGAGTTTAGTCTGGAAAACACACAGATCTAAAAATCTGAGCATCAGCGTGCTGTCAGGAAGGATATCAATATCCCAATTTTAGCAAATTACACACAATCAATGGACTGATTGATTGCGGGAACTATGTTTGTGTCATTGTATGTTTTTTTTTTCTGTTAAGCAACAGCTCTGCACATTTCATTAGTTTTGTAATGAAAAAAAGCACTTTGATTTTTTGTGGCTGTAAACTGACATGATGTTATGAGGAGAAAGTGCTGTGCAGCTTCAAAGAGAGTGTTTCCCTCTGTCTTTAATTGGGCCTTGTTAGCCAGTAAAAATGATAACTTTTAACCTTCTTTACTTTTTTTTTACTCAGCCTTTCTGATAAATTCACAATGTAAATATGTTTCTAAAAGTGCAGAATTAGACCCTCATTTCATTTCTTGGATGTGTAACCGCTGTCCAGGGAGCTGAACTGGAAACTATCGGGCGCTTGACATTTTACTTTTCAAACCTATGACTGAAAAGGATAACGTGTCACCGAGCTGCAGTCCCTAAAGCAGCCCATCTTCCGGCCTAATTGGGTTGGATGGCTCAACCAGAAATCGAGGTGGCATTTTGCTGGAGAATTCCCTCAGCTCCCCGATCATGAGCCCAGTGTGCCTTCGTTTATCAACGTCTGCCTGCTTTTGCTGAGTAGTTTGTTTTTGCCCTTCGCACAATTTATCACCTGTCACATCTAATGGGACCCAGTATGGAGTACAGAGAGCCCTGGTGGATCCCTTGGGTTCATCTTTGTTTCCATTTCTACCGTTACCATAGATAACTCCTTCAATAGCTGGAGCCCTCCACCTCCACAGTGCTGGAGGGTTCTCTGTGCGCTGGCACAGAAACAAATAGAGGCCTTTTGCAATAAACAGGATAGAAGTTCCATTAAAGCACTTGTGGTGAGATTGAATTTGGATGATAACGACGGACCTGCTCAAACTCAAAACTGGGAAGTTTTGTTGGCAAAGTCTTTGAGAGTGTGAGCGAATGTGTTTATTCCCCAAAGTTGCAAAGTAGAGACATAGTGCAGGTACAAACATAGATGATGCTTCATGACCTTTTGGGCATGGTGCATCATCTCACTGTCTCACTGTTTTTAGTTTGCTTTCAGTGTAATTTTTTTTTTCTGTTTACTTCATATACAGTGGGGTCATCATTATCATCATTGCCTTGTTTTTACCCTCTCACATCTCTCCCCTAAGTGGAAGGTGGGGCAATAAAGGTTTGACTATTGCTGTTTTTTTTTCACAGACTGTATAATAGATCAGCCTCATTTCAAAAGCTCAATTAATGCTGTTCTGTAATAATGACTGGCATGGCCCATTTGCTCTTTACCTTTCTAGAAGAGCATTCACCCACAAGGTGTGCTTGAACGCATTGGTGCACAGGGTTATGGCAGCTAGACAACTCTGTTGCACATGCACCTTGTCATGTTTCAATATGCATGGCTGTATTTATCCTATAGTATGATCTCATCCTGAATTTAGATGAGTGCCTAAATCTAACCAGTGAGTGAAAGGAAAAGCTGAGAGCAAGTGGAAGGTTGAGGTTATGGCACCCGAAATCTGGAACAGCCTTCCTCAGCTTAAATGACTGCCTTTAATTTGGGCCATAGTTTGCATCTATTTGCATGTATGAACGTGTGTGTGTGTTGGAATGAATGTCTCACCATATGGTTGATCATGTGTCTGTATGTTTGTAGCATGTTTACTTATATGCAGTGCTTTTTTCTGTCTTCAGTAATCAGATGTATTGTGCAGGGATGTGGGCATACATGTACATAGATTAGTTTGAAATGGAAAGCACTGTACCTTACTGAAAAAAAAGAAAAGTAACCATCACAATACAACTTCACGGAAAGCTCTAAATTACCTTCTATTTAAGGCAAAACTTGTGGTGAGATTGAAGCCAGACCTTCATGTTTTTTATAACCTTACTATAATGTAAGTTTTCACATGGCCGAGTGTATGTGTGCTCACACACACACACACACACACACACAAACACACACACACACACACACACACATCTGCCTCCCTCAATCTCCTCCTTTTCCTCCTTTCAGCACCTCTTGCCAGTACCTCCCGGATGAGTGTTGACACAATAATAAAGTAACAAAATAATAAATAAACTCAGAGAGCTTTTCTTGGGAAAAGCACTTTTGAGATTGATCTATTTTGAAAAAGAATAAGCATTTCTTTGTCAATAAAAATAACACTAATGGAGTAAAACAGAATCAATCAATCTATCTATCTATCTATCTATCTATCTATCTATCTATCTATCTATCTATCTATCTATCTATCTATCTATCTATCTATCTATCTATCTATCTATCTATCTATCCATCCATCCATCCATCCATCCATCCATCTCATGCCCACATATAAGTGGAGAATCGGGAGCTGCTGGAATGCTACTGCATATGTAATCCCAGTAAAAGGGGTTACATGATGATGTGGGACCTATGGATTCTTTGACACCCAACATTCAAACTGACATTGAAATTACTAGTAGCTCTGTTTTCCAACAACCGTGAGAAGCAACAGCTATTGCAACTAGAAATTGATGAGGTACAACACAATAGGAGAGAGAAGGCAGTCAGAACTTAGGGGATTACGCTACCAGAAGGCAACATTGCAGACACTAAGGACAGCTACAAGTACCTTGGGATCCCACAGGCAAATGGAAACCATGAGGATGCTACTATGAAAGCTGCAATCGCCAAGTACCTGCAGAAAGTAAGGCAAGTCCTGAGGAGTCAGCTTAATGGGAAGAACTAGATCTGGCCAATCAACACCTATGCCCTGCCGGTCATCAGATACCCTGCTATAAATTGGATAATAAGTTGGCGTAAGGAGGAGATAGAAACCACTGATATTAAGACGAGAAAGCTCCTTACCATGCATTCAGGACCCTGAGACTGTACGCTAAGCGAAAGGAAGGCGTGTCAGAACCACTATCCTGGATGAAGCAACAAAGATCCATGAATACATCCGTAAGATGGTCACAAATGACCAAAAATTATCATGTGCTTAGTGAATACCTCAGGCAGCAGAAACCCAAGAAAGAACAGGAACCATCATGGAAGGCCAGGCCTCTGCACGGCATGTACAACCGGCAGATAGAAGCCAGTGGCTGGTCAAAGCTGAGCTGAAAGACAGCACAGAGGCACTAATCATGGCAGCACAGCAAAAAGCTCTGAGCACAAGATCGATAGAGGCTGGGGTCTATCACACAAGGCAAGACCCCAGGTGCAGGCTGTGCAGGCTGTGCAGAGATGCCCCTGAGACAACCCAGCACATAACAGCAGGGTGCAAGATGCTAGCAGGCAGGACATACATGGAACACCATAACCAGGCCAGTGGGGGTAAACAGAGGAAGAAGGCCGTAGTGATAAATGTAGCAATGCCAAGCAACAGTAACATCAAGAAGAAGGAACAAGAGAAATACCAAGGGCTCAGAGAAGAGCTAGAGACAGGGCTGGACTGGTAATCGTGCGTACCGGGAATTTGCCCGGTGGGACCGTCCTCAGGGCCGATGCCGTTGGATTTTTTTTTTTTTTTCAGAGACCGGCCCACAATTCAGAGGGGGCGGCCCATTGGCCCATCTTCAACATACAGTGGATGGAACCAATCAGGATATAGGATGAAAGCGGCCCCACCATTTCTCTGCGTGGTGCCCTGTAACTCCCGCTCACTGTTGCCAACTTGGCGACTTTGTCGCTAGATTTAGCGGATTTTCAAACCCCCCTAGCGAGTTTTTTTCCTAAAAGCGACTAGCGACAAATTTAGCGAGTTTTCCCGGTGAGGTCGGCGACTTTTGGAGAGTTTGTTGTTAACCTGCAATCCTCCGCTATCGCCGTGTTTTGTGTACATACAGCCTTCGTACTGCATCCGTTTGTACGCTTTGGCATCGCCCGGACCTCCAAGAGTACCTGGCTGTTGGTATGTACCGTAAGTCACGTGACCTTAATAGCGGAAGTGGGTCTGTTCGTGTCCCTGTGATGCAGTCGGTGGATACGACCCCGCATTGAGCGTGTGGGGCCGTGGCTGTGATACGTCAGTGCATATGTGTGGATTTACTGAGCTGGCTGAAATCCTGCTGACTGAAGGATGTAAGTTTGTTCATTCAGTCTGTTTACATGTTTGTTATCTTACACAGGATGTGCTTTGGTGAAGTCTGCTTCACTGCCTTTAGCTGTTTTTGCTCTGGATCTTTTCTGTTTACATTTTAATAGCACAGCTGTGAGTCTTTTGTTATGGAGGAAAAAAGCATTAATTTATTTGGGGAGCATTATTATTTAAATATGCCAGTGGTTTATTTTTGAGCAACTTCTCATGTACATTTTCAGCTGAATGTTAATAAAAGTGTCTGTGTGACATTTGGGAACATGTAGCTTTGACTCAGAAGTGCCTTTTTGTTTATACCTTTTGTGAAGAAAAAAATATCAAGATATATTTCGTATATCACCATTCAGATAAAAATATAGATATATTATTTTGGTCCATATTCCCCAGCCCTAGTAGTTCTAAACATATTTAGGGTGTTTTTTCTTTACTTTTTGTCTCTTTTTCTTTACTTTTTGACAGCGGGTTTACCAAAAGAAGCCATCTCATGCCATGATATGAACTGTAATGACCCTCAACATAGCGCTGAGTTATGCACTATGTATGAGAATGTTGTGACATCCCTTCTTACCTCAAGCCTCTGTATAAAACCAGCTCACATGGTATCTGGAATGACTATGTAGGAGAGCTTCAAGGAGAGGCCAGAAGGGATCTTAAAGCATGGATTGATTCAGGTAAACATAGACATGGCCCTTGGTTTGAGTATAAAAAACAGGCAAATGCAAATTTTAAATAGGCTTTAAGATTTATAAAGAGAAATTAAAACAGTATGAGGTCTGACTCTCTTGCAAGAAAGTTAAAAAATAGTAATGTCAAGGACTTTTGGAAAGAAATTAAGAAAATAAATAATTGTAAAACATCACTTCCAACTATCATTGATGGTGTCAGTGATGTAAAAGAAATTACTAAGTTATTGCAGGAGCACTACACTGAGCTGTTTAATTGTGTCAGAAGTAGCGCTTATGTGGTGGGTGACATACATAGTAATGAGAATGTGATTGTCTCCCCTCAAGAA
>JASGAU010369420.1:0-31790 GCA_030220045.1 Australoheros facetus | reverse complement strand
AAGGAAGGAGGCCGAGGACTAGTGAGTGTCAGAACCACTGTCCTAGATGAAACAACAAAGATCCATGAATACATCAGGAAGATGGCCACAAAGGATCATGGATCAGGCAGCAGAAACCAGAGAAAGAACAGGAACTATCATGGAAGGACAGGCCTCTGCACAGCATGAACCACCAGCAGCAACATCAAGAAGAAAGAACACGAGACGCTTGATAAATACCAAGGGCTCAAAGATGAAGGCAACAGTGGTCCCTGTGGTGATCGGAACACTCAAGGCAGTGACCCCCGAACTGGGAGAATGGCTCCAGCAGATTCCAGGAACAACATCCAACATCTCTGTCTAGAAGAGCACAGTCGTGGGAACAGCTAAGATACTGCGCAGGACCCTCAAGCTCTCAGGCCACTGGTAGAGGACCCGAGCTTGGAGGGCAAAATTTTGTTCCACTGCATGCAAATGTGATGTGAATGACAATAAAGAATGCTTGAATTATTTACTTTTTTATGCAATAACAAAGTGACTCTGAATGTCCCGTGTGTTGGTTACCATCTGTTTCATGTGGTCTGCTGCCATCCCTGGTAGAAGGACTCTTGGATCATCACAGCTTAATCACAGCTTCATCAGGGTGAGGATTTGTGCAGGTAAAAATGGACTTTAATTGTGAGGTGGCATGAAACAGATCAGAGTGATACCTCTTACTCTTCTCTGCTGTTCTTTGTCCTCTCCTCTCCTCTCCCCCACCCCACCCCACCCGCTGCTGTGACGTCACGCAGGTGGCGAGCTAATGGAAGCGTAACCAAAACAAGACGTTACACGGAGAGGCCGACGTGATTGGCTGAGAGTGCGAACCACGGCGCAGCAAGAAGACGGAGGAGTCGGAGGACCGCGGTTGCTATGCAGGCTGTTGAGGAAGAGGACGGTTTCAAGATTTTTTTAAAGTTGTTTCCGCCTTCTGGGGTCGTGCACGCGCACGCACACACAAAACGCTGGAGAGAGCAGGGTCTTTAGATCAGCTGATTAATCCAGGAACACTACGGGAGCAAGTAAGAATCACAGAAATAAAATAAAAACAGTGAATATTTGAATTTCTGATTATTCAAAAACGCATCTGAAGTAGAAAACGTCTTGATTGATGTGAAAACACTGCAAAGCAGCTGAGAGTCCTGCATTTCAAACTGCATATACAGAAGAACTGAAGTCATAATTGTGGTTAAAGAATCAAAAGTTAAATATATTACATGGGTTTCTTTTTTTTATTGAAAATCATCATGGAGAGGATCTTAGTTTGCAAGTTAAAGCTAAAAAAAAGTAAAATCCTATAGGAAAAGTAAATATGAAAACATAAATATGGATAAAGTAGATTAAAAAAAAACATAATCCTGTTGAATGTACCTGCCTGTGATCAGCTGGGAGCTTTGATCAGGCAGAAATGGCTCTCCATCATCAGGATTATTCCCAGAAGATCAAGCAGGAGTCATGAAGAAGAAGATCCATCCATCCATTTTCTTCCACTTATCCGGGGCCGGGTCGTGGGGGCAGCAGCCTCAGCAGAGAAGCCCAGGCTTCCCTCTCCCCAGCCACCTCCACCAGCTCATTCGGGGGGACCCCAAGGCGTTCCCAGGCCAGCCGAGAGATATAATCTCCCCAGCGTGTCCTGGGTCTACCACGGGGCCTACTCCCAGTAGGACATGCCCGAAACACCTCACCCAAGAGGCGGCCAGGAGGCATCCTAGTCAGATGCCCGAGCCACCTCAATTGACTCCTCTCGATGTGGAGGAGCAGCGGCTCTACTCTGAGCCCCTCCCAAATGGCCACACTTGTCACCCTATCTCTAATGGAGAGGCCAGCCACCCTTCGGGGGAAGCTCATTTTTGCTGCTTGTTCTTTCAGTCACTACCCAGAGCTGGCCATAGGTGAGGGTAGGAACGTAGATTGACCAGTAAATCAACAGCTTCGCTTTCATGCTCAGCTCCCTGTTTACCACGACAGACCGGTGCATCCCCATCACTGCAGATGCAGCCCCGATCCATCTGTCGATCTGCCGCTCCCTTCTCCCGTCACTCGTGAGTAAGACCCAGAGATACTTAAACTCCTCCACCTGGGGCAGGAACTCGCCCCTGAGGGCACTCCACCCTTTTCCAGCTGAGGACCATGGCCTCAGACTTAGAGGTGCTGATTCTCATGCCGGCCGCTTCACACTTAAAGAAGGTGGTTAACCACATAAACACTGACCCTGGATCAGCCTGATTCATTTACCACTGAAATTCTTTTAAAAAAAATCTTATGAAACAATTATGATTACTCTTCACTTTATCATAGAAATATGTCAAAACTAACTAACTTATTATTTTTGATGTGTTTCAATATTTCTGCATTTTCTCTTTATGCTTAATGTATTTTTATTGTAGTTTTGTTTTGTGGCTTTACAAGAATAGAAACTGTAAATTAATCATCACTGTCAAATAAACTGTAAATGCAGTTTCTGGAAGTCCAAAATAAAATGATTCAACTGTGCAGCAATTTTTGTTTTTCATGCAGCCAAACAATAGATAATTATAAAGCGCGAGCAATGTCACCGAAACTGACGTGTTAGTTTTTTTCTAAAGGGAAACAAACGTGTGGTACGTCTTACGTCACCACGTTAACCCCGAAGCGGAAGTGAACACGTGGGAAGAAGGGAAGCACCGTCTCGCATGTTTGGAGGCCACGAGCTCGTTTCAGGTGATTTTTCGGCTTTTCGCGATGTATTTACGAAGTTATTAAGTAACGAACGTCACTGTGTGTGACGTCCAGGGTGTCCGTTGATTTTAAAAATGTTTTAGTGTGACCATTTGCGGCCCGGAAGGTAAAGTGGAGGGAAGGCGGCGGTTGGCTAGCCGGTTAGCTGTTGTCAGTTGGCGTAATTAACCCGATAAACAGGCGGACATGTGGAGCTGCTGGCTTTAAACCCTCTCTGCTGTTTTTCAGGTATTTCAGGATCACAGGTAAACCCTCCTCCTCCAACTCCTCGGTCATGGCTGTGAGAGCTGCCTTTGAGAAAAACAACGAGATCGGCTGCTTCGCCAAGCTGACCAACACGTACTGCCTGGTGGCCATCGGCGGCTCGGAGAACTTCTACAGGTGAGCTCACCTTTGAACACGCGCCTCGTGGCTGCGTGGGTCTGTCGCTGTGACAGCATCTGGGACCCAGAGCTGCAGGCGGATGTCATTAAGGTGTACTCTGTGTCACATTCCTCATCCTTGGTAACAGGTGAGGTGTGATTGTGTGCTGCCGTGAATCATTCCAGGTGATCCAGTCTGAACCTGCTGTGTTATAATAATACATTTAATAATATCCACCTCTGAGGGAGAGGCCAGCCACCTCCGCTTTTATTTGTTTTGGCTCACTACCCACAGCGCATGACCATAGGTGAGGGTGGGGACGTAGATCGAGTGGGAAATCGACAACATCGCGTTTGCGCTCAGCTCCCTCTTCACGACGACGGACCGGTGCACCAGTGACGGACCACAGCACTGCTGACGCAGCCCCGATCCTCAGACTCGTTAATAATAAGACCCTTAAAGAAGTCCAGTTACCTTTTTTTTTTCAAGCTCCAGAGATACTGTGACCTGGATGATGAGAACCTACACAGACATATGACCGTGAGATACTTCAACTCCTCCACTTGGGACAGCAAATTGTCCCTGACCCAGAGTTGGTACTCCACCCTTTTCTGGCTGGGGATCATGGCCTCAGTTTTGGAGGCTTCACACTCTGCTCCAGTGCCAGCTGGAGGCCACCACCCGACGAAGCCAACAGGACCACATTATCCACAAAAAGGAGAGATGAGATCCTGGGACCATCAAGGTGGAAGCCTTCAGCCACATGGCTCCACCTGGAACTTCTGTCCATCGGTGACTGAGCGCAGCCCTGGTGAAGTCCAACATCCCCGGGAACAGGCCCAACTTATTGCCGGCAATGTGGACCAAGCTCTCGCTGCAGTTGTACAGGGACCAAATGGCTAGTAACAATAACACTGATACCAGTGTTAATAAGCTGTGCTCCTCACAGAGAGGAGAAGCACATCAGGCTTGATTTTGGCTTTGCTTTACGAGCTTGGTGAACTCAAACTTAACAAAGAATATGCATTTCCTGAAACCATATTTAGAGCTACAGAGTTTAGTGAAGCCGTGGTAACCTGGTTCAGTTAATGAGTGATGTGCAGATACTTTGGAATCGTGGGGTTCTTCATGAACCACAGTGAATGTTTTTGCTCCCCACCCATGGCGACCCGGGTGCTGAGCTCTTTAATAACACTCTTTAAAAACGTTGTAATGAGAGAGAAACGTCTGCTCAGAGTAACCACACTGATTCTGGGCGGGTGTTGCTGACGTATGTGTTTCTAATGCAGTGTTTTGTGTGCAGCGTGTTTGAAGGGGAGCTGTCAGAAACCATCCCGGTGGTTCACGCGTCCATAGCGGGCTGCCGCATCATCGGGAGGATGTGTGTCGGTGAGTAAAGCTGAACGAATCTGTGCAGTGGATCGATCCTTCACAATACAACGCTGCCATTCTTCATCTTTAAATCTGTCCATCGCACTCCTCTGTATTTGGGCTGGATTTACTTGGTTTCAGACTCGCTCGACTCGTTTCCCTTTGTCCCGTGTTCAGGAAATCGTCATGGCCTCCTGGTTCCCAACAACACGACAGACCAGGAGCTACAGCACATCAGAAACTGCCTCCCAGATGCCGTGAAGATCCAGAGAGTCGAGGAGAGGCTGTCTGCTCTTGGGAACGTCATCGCCTGCAACGACTATGTTGCGCTGGTCCACCCCGACCTCGACAGGGTGAGATGATTGAGCACACCTCGTTCCTCGGCTCGTCCGAGGCTTACCTGCCTTAATGAGGATAAAACCGTTTTGTTTTGCCTTTCAGCACATCCTCTTCCTTTAATAAAAGTCCATATTCACCCCCTGCCAGGCTTTGGCAGCTTGAGTTCACTAAAAAAATTTATTTATTAAGTTAAATTAGAATTGATGTTCAAGGACAATTTATTAAAAATGGGTGTCTTCACAAATTGTGAGAGTAATCGTGATCCCAGTACGGACCAAAATAGGTGATTCTGGTCTTTGCCGTGATAGAGCAGCCCTGTTAACAGGTTTGTCTCAAAATATAAAAAAGTTTTTAAGGTTCTCAGTCTCCAGTGTAGCTCTCACTGCTCAGTCAGTGCGCTGCGTAATTCACCTCAGAGCCGAGGTGCTGCGGTGAGAAGAGCGAGGCCAGGAGGACCTCATCGTTTTCATCATTCCTCAGGGCTTTGCACCATGAATTCGTCCTTAAACCGTGATTTATAGTAATTGTACTGAAGGGGGAGGTGATGTCATTTCCCTTGATTATTGTGTGCTTCTTGGTCTTCATGTTGTCCTACCTGGAATGAAATTGATCTGCTCGTGTCGGACGTGGAGCTGATTAATCTGGAACAGCAGGTAGTTTTACTGAAACGCAGGTGGGACAGAAGACTTCAGAGCTTTGAAACAAGGAAAACATCACGGTTACCGAGGCCTGAGTCATGTCAGGTCTTCTGAGGGCAAACGCTCAGAGGAAGTGACCTGGACTTTGGGGCGTGCCATCTCCTCATGGCTGCTCAGAGCTGTTTTGCCCACACTGGCTCAGTCCTCATCAGATTTGTCTCCCTGTAACTTTGTCTTCTTCCCAAAACTGAAAATCAAGCGATTTGCTGACCTAAGAACGTGCTGCTAACTCTGATGTGTCAGTTTTGTGTTGAACTTCATAATAATTGGAGCTCCAGTGCAAACTGTGCCAGGTAGAGCTACTCGGTGACAGCACCACGGAGAGCAGTTTGGATGCTGTGTGATTGTGATTGAAATGGGTTTAAATTTTTCCTCATCGTCCAGAAACCATGAGGGGGGAGGAGAGTTTGTAGCTGCTTAGTGAATTTGGCTGTTTGGACAAAATGTAAATAAAGTGGGGCTATAAGAGCAGGTTCACATGCAGTTTGAATTAAAATGAAATCAGTAGACTCCTCTGGTTTAATGTAGACACCTGCTCCATTTTTAGGAGACAGAGGAGATCCTGGCAGACACTCTGAAGGTGGAGGTTTTCCGTCAGACGATAGCAGAGCAGGTCCTCGTCGGCTCGTACTGCGCTTTCAGCAACCAGGGAGGCCTCGTCCACCCGAAGACGTCGATAGAAGATCAGGACGAGCTGTCGTCTCTGCTACAGGTCCCCCTGGTGGTGAGTAAAGCTGCCGCGCCATCAGGTAACCTCAACGATAGAAAACCAGTTTCTAATTTTGTCACCAACTTCCTGTTCAGGCGGGCACAGTGAACCGGGGCAGCGAGGTCATCGCGGCGGGGATGGTGGTCAATGACTGGTGCGCATTCTGCGGCTTGGACACCACCAGCACGGAGCTGTCGGTCATCGAGAGCGTGTTCAGACTGAGTGACACGGCGCAGCCCTCCTCCATCGCCACCAGCATGCGAGACTCGCTGATCGACAGGTAACACACACACACCTGTCTGTGTACAGGTGAGGACTTCACTGATGCGGCCGAAGGCTCATCCCGAAGCTTTAAGGCCCAGAGGAGGCCAGCGTAGCCTCACTTGAGCATAGCTGTACGTGGAGGGTGGGGCTGAGGTGGGCCTCTGAGTGATTTATCATCTTAGAGCTGTTGGTGCTTTGTGTGTCTGCAGCTGAGCCACATTCTCCACTTTCATTTATTGAACTAATAATAGGATTCAAGTCAGTGTGACAGATACAAGTTTATAGGAGTAGTTAAGCTCCGCCTTATTTCCTGCCATATATCCCTGCTCAGTGTATGTACAGTAATCCCAGTAAGCCAAAAGCTCAGGCTGCTCGAAACGCTCAGTTATCACAGCTTTTCCTACTGTTGGCTCTGTATGATGTCATAGAGGGGAGATATCCCTAATTAGGAAACTCAAGCACAGAAGCCCCACCCACCTGTTATTTAAAGCCCCTGTTTAGAGGGAGTAGCCAATCAGAAGGTGGTTTGCTTAAAGTGGGAGGGGCTAAAGCAGCTTCTTTCAGCCAGATGATCTGAGGGCTGCACCAGGGAGCACAGACGGAGATAAAGAGAGATTTTATTTATTTTAAACCTTTATTTTGCCAGGTAAATGTTGGAGACCCAGTTCTTATTTCCAAACACGACCTGGCCACAATAAAGAGATTATTTTGGACTGTAAATCATGCTGCTCTGAAATCTGAAGCTGGAAATGCTCAGAGCCGCTCGTCTTTAAAGCTGAGGTCATGCCTGTGATACACACTGACAAACAAATGAAGGCAGCGCTCGACCATCACCCCCCTGACTGCAGATAACGATAACCATCCGCATTAACGTAGTGCTGTCCACCACCCTATGGAGTAACAGCTGATCAGAGGCACACACTGGGAGCTTATTTAAAAAAGCACCCCAGCAGGAGAGCCTCGTTCAAATGTGATGATGATAATTTAGTGTTTTAAAGCCGTTAAGTGAACAGACAGCAGCCGTTACGCCTCACCTCTCTCCCACACACAGCGCTGTCTTTCACAAATGCAGGTGAGACAAAAAGCTGATAAACTATTTCTGCACACGCAGTCACACACAGTCAGCCTCCTCCTGTTACATGCATTAACCCAGCTGTCCGTCCCAGCCCCCCCACCACCACCACCTCTGACTAAGGGCAGGAGGCATCCATGAAAAGGGTGAAGTGTAAAACCGAGTTAACCATCATCTCCTGCTGACCGTCCTCTCCTCTGCTCTGTTTCCCATCAGCATGGCGTAGAGCCGCCTCCGGTCTTCCTGCCATCGAGGACCTCTGCCAGCTGAAGCTCTGCCAGCTGAAGCTCTGCCACGGGACTTCCTTTCTCAAGCTTCTCCTTCCATAGACCACGGCCCAACCACAGCTCCCTCCCACAGTACGACTATCGTTTTCTTCTTCTGTATGCGTGTCCCGGCAGAGTGACGCATCCTGGCAGGTGAAACGGTTTCATCCACTGACGTGAACTGTGAGGGGCGGAGAGGATCTGAGCAGGAAACAAAGCTGTGGTTACACAGTGATGGTGCTGCTCTGCATGTGATTATTGACCCCGATCTGCAGGTCCCAGTCTGGACCCGTGTTTCTGATCCTCAAACCTAACCCAGTATACACCTCTGAAATGATTTGATCCTGACAGTAACTAACGAGAAACCAGTGTAATTAATAAACACAGGAACGGTCTCTGCAGAGTTCTTCCTCAGATTGTATGAAATGAGACAAACGATGTGGACGATGGTTCTTAAATGTCTCGTGCGTCTTGTATACAAAATAAAATGTGTCACCGCTTTTTATCTGCTTGGTGCTTTTTCTGTTTCTCCATTGGACATTAGTGTGAACCTGTGTGGTCAGAGTTGACCTCACACAGATCAGGAAGATGCCACAGCTGGAAAATGATCCATAAGTACAGCTTCAAGAAGTTTGTAGGAAGGAGGAGATGATGTGCAGCTTCCTGTGTGCTGCCCGCAGACTCCTGAAGGTCCAAAAGTGAAATAATGGGTTATGTTAGAGAGGAAATCTCAAAGAAGTGAAACCTTAAAATGAACGTGGTGACCCTCAGGAGCTCCGAGGGCTTCGGGGAATATTCATAGCATGAAGCCGCATGTTGCACGGCCTCGTTATGCTAACGTTATTCTGTAGCTTTGGCATCCTCTGATTCAGAGGGGCTCTACTTCTTGATTACATCATTGTGGCCATATTCAGTCTGCTGTTCAGATAAAACGTGGTTTTCTTTTGTCATCATCCAGATGTTGTGATCCATATTTGACCAGTTTGGTTTTCTTCAACAAAGTAAATGTTTTAAGGGATTCTGCTCCATCTTAAATGGGAAAAATCTGAGAGCTTTCACCAGAAGGTGGCAGTGTTTAACCAGAGATGCTGTGAATTTAAATAAGCAGCCCTCGAGAGCACCATCACACCTGAGATAGTAAAAACTGAAGCTGTAGTTGTAACTAAACTATTGAAGATACATTGCGTCAAACATCACTTTAAATGAGGCTGCTTCCTTTAGGGTCTCTGCAGCAGGTCATCTGTCCCAGCGTCCTCCCTGTGCATGTCCTCCTTCACTACATCCATGAACCTCCTCTGAGGTGTTCCTCTTCTCCTCCTGCCTGCAGCTCCATCTTCAGTATCTCCACCCTCCCTCCTCTGCACATGTTCAAACCATCTCAGCCTCTCTGACTCTGAGCTGTCCCTCTGATGGACCTCCATCCTGCTCACTCCCAGTGAACATCTGAGCATCTTCAGCTCTGCCTCCTGTCTTTGTGTCAGAGCCACCGTCTCCAAACCGTCCATCATTGTAGGTCTCACTGCCATCCTGTGAAGCTTCCCTTTCACTCCTGCGTCTGTCACAAATCACCTGACACTTGTCTCCACCCGCTCCGCTCTGCCCTGCCTGGATTGGATGGTTGAGACCAGGTGTTTAAACTGATCCTTCACTGTCTCTTCTTCGTCTCTCTCTCATTCGCTCACATGGATTCTGTCCTGCTTCTACTGACTTTAATTCTTTTTCTCTCCAGTTCATACCTCCACCTGCTCCACAGTGTCGTCTGCAAACGTCAGAGATTCCTGCTGACCTCACGTGTCAGCCTGTCCATCACCGCTGCAAACACAGAGGAGCTCAGAGCAGATCCGTGACGCAATCCCACCCCCACCTTAAACCCATCTGTCACTCCAACTGCACACCTCCCCACTGTCTCTCTGTCCTCGTGCATGTCCTGCTCCACCCTCACATCCTTCTCTGCCACTTCCTTGTTCACTCTTCCTGTTTTATTTTGGTAATAACTTCTTTGTGTATCTGGTGATTTTGCTTCCTCTGTGATTATCAGCCCCGCCCTCGTTGACTTCACCTGCGTCCAGTCACACCTGTGTGTTGTCTTGTCTCTCCCTGTCAGTTTGCCTCTTTCATCCCCTGCTCCTGACTCCTTTGGGCTTGCTTGGATTCTTGGACACCTGCTGGACCTTTGTAAACTGTGTTGAGTCATTACAGACTCGGGTCTGATCTCCTGTGAGCTCTAACTTTTAGGGCTTTTTCCACAACTTAAACCTGAAATCTGTGCTTTTAAAAAGAGTTTTCCAGTCCTGCACAGTGTAAAGATCCTGGCCTGATCTAGTCTGTCTTCAGGCTCTTTGTCTGCTGGCAAATATGAGCCATAATGTATCTTTGTGTTTTTGTGGAGTCCTTGTTGACTTTCAGGAATTGAGTGAACTTTTTTTTATTGTCTTCCATCTTCAGGAGGATCACACTCCTGCAGCTCTGGGAGGGTCAGTGCCAGGCTGCTGGAGGGGAGACTCCAGTTCAGTTTCATCCTGGTTGAGAACACTGGATCGGTTCTTTATCATCCCGAGGACTTTCGAGTGTCTTGGGAATCAGACTTGCTCTCACTGGGTGTTGGACTCTGCCAGTTCTGCCCTGTCACTGATTCTGAATTTTTATAGACAGACTTGTAGGTGTAGCCAAGGGGTGGGTAACAGTTTTACTGGTCGATCTACTTTCCTTCTCTCAGCTATGGCCACACGCTGTGGGCAAGGACCAAAAGAATAAGGCAGAGGATCCAAGCAGCAGAAATGAGTGTCTTCAGGAAGATATCTCAGCCTTAGTGACAGGATGAGGAGCTCAGAGTAAAGCTGCCCTTTCTCCACCTTTTCTCCCACAGAGGAGTCAGTTGGTGTTGGTGGAATCTGACCAGGGTACCTTCTGGATGCTTCCTCTTTGAGGTGTTTTGTCCTACTAGGAGGAAACTCCCGGGCTGGAGAGATTCTGTCTGTCAGCCGGCCTGGGAATGCCTCGGTGACCCCCGGCAGAGCTGGAGGAGGTGGTGGGGGCGTCCCTGCTTAGACTGCTGTCCTCGTGAGCCTTGGGGAAGGGAAAGACCTGCATTTTTATTCTTATAAATATTTGTTATTGTCATTTCTCTGTTGATTTTTATTCCAATCATGCTGTTTAGGTGGGGTTTTGTGTTTTTGGAGTGTTGCCTTAACCGGTAAAGAGTTTGGGTCGACTCCTGTTGTTTTGAATGTGTTAAATAATCCAGCTGTGCACAGAGGTTTACACACCCCGGCAGAGTGAGTGAAATAACGGCCATCGGATCAAAGGTTTACATAGCCTCGAATGTTGGGCCTGATAATAAAGACACGCTGACACACCCAGGCTTCACTGATCATTAAGGGTAACTTTCCACATCTGTGATCTGTTTAATTGTAATTAGTGCCTGTGTGTAAATAATCACTGGCTGCCGAGCCACAGCCAAAGATCCCTGAGACAAAGTAATTCACCGGTAAAAATGTGAACGTGCCACTCTGTAGTGTTCAGTGTCTGATAACGAAGAATGAGTTGGCCTGTCGATAAGCCCCTCAGGCTGAAGCACAGAGTGGGCCGCTTTCATCCGCTGTGATCAGGAGGCACAGAACACAAAGGGGCCGCGCGCTCCTGCTCCCAGAGCAGCTTCCGAACATCTGGAACCAGGCGATGAGCCCAAAGCCGAACTTTATGGTCACAGCCACGGAGGCTGGGAAAATAAGGGTGCTCTTCCACATCTATCTCAGCAGACTGCAAGCTTATTGATGCTAAAGAGGGCAAAACTTAGTTCTTTATTGCTGCGGTCAGGTCCATAATTTGGTGCCACCTGAAATCAATCAACACGAGACTAAAGTGCAGCGAGCAAACTTTAAAAATGGCTTCATGTAACAACAGAGCAGGAAAAGCACATGCATCATTTTAAAGGCAACTTTTTTATTTATTTATTGGCAAATAATTTGAATTAGGTTGTAGCAATGCATCTATGTACACCCCTCCGTACAGTGACAACGTCAGAAAGCCTAAAGAAACACACACTCTGTAATACAGCTCGACTATATGATCGTTTATACGCACACAAGTCATATTTTCAGTTTTTGGTTTGGGAAACATCGAAAAAGACTCAATTTAAACAATACAGTCACATCCAGAGCTTAAAATCAGTACACATTTATAAAAAAGGAAAACATGCAGGTTTGTAGTGCAGAACCTTTTGTTGTCTATGATTTCCTGTTAAAGACAGAAAAGAGGAGCAGATACAAAAAGAGAATTGTTATACAGTAATTACTAAAAAAAACCCTACACCGTCTTTTTCATATATTTGTATTAATTGATGTGCAAAAGAAGCTCATTCAACTCCTACATTAAATACATTTTATTACGTGTTATGCTACCGTGGTGTTCTTACAGGGAGGAGGCGCCACAGCGTGACCCGGGTTCGCCTCAGCGCGTCAAAATAAAAGCATCCCATCCTGCCATCCTTCTTGTTTGTGACCCCCCCATCAAAAAAATGTTTCTCTGAGACTCCGCCTCTGAGGCGTCTGCAGGACAGCTCGCAGCCTCGTGCTGCCTCAAACTACGGCGGGCCCGTGTTGTGCTTACGGGGTCGCGGATGAAGACAGACGATACGCATGTGTTTTTCGTGGTGTTAGTGTGAGGAGAAATATTGCACATGTAAAACGACTGTAAATGCTAACAGCCCGACGAGGATCACAGTAATGTAGATTGTTGGCCAGCAGGAGGCGCGCTGAGCTTCAGGCTGACGGGAAACGTCAGAGCTACAGAACACAAACCGAGCTAAACACAAACTCATTCAAAATGAATTAAAAAGGACATTTTTCTCTTCTAATCTGCCAGCTTTCACTTCGCTGATGAGTTCTGACTTCCTCGGGCTACACCCTGACCTCCGCCCCGCTCGCCTGCTTTCAAGTTTGATTCATGTGTAGTGTTACAAAGAAAAACCAATCTGTTAATCAATCAAGCATCATCGTCCAAAAACGTCAAAGTCACTGGTCGGTTTGTCACCCTTTCAAAATAAGAGAACTCAGCCCGTGTGAGGCCAAAAGGAGAGAAAAATCAGATTTGATTTTTGGAAGGAGACACAGGATGTTCTCTGGTTTTGTAGCTACTGACTGACCAAAGAGAAGAAGGTGCTCAACTACGACAGTGAGGGTGGAGGGGGGTGTGCTGCTGCTCGAGAGGGTGGAGGTGGAGTTCGGAGGTTTCTGGTCGTCCATCCTCTCTCTCTCAGCACCCGAAGTCGTCCCCGCTCTCCCTCCCTAGCAGCGGCCGAAGGTCTCCTGCGAGGCGTAGACCATGTAGAGGAAGCCGTCCTCGTCTCTCTCCTGCTCGTAGATCTCGGAGATGGGCGTGGAAACCGACACCATGCTGTGCTGGTTGACCAGCAGGAAGAAGGCCTGGGTGGGGTTCAGCTGCAGCCGACGCCTGGAGGGGGGAGGAGAAAAGTTATGGTGCTGCTGCCTCAGTCATTCAATACTTGTCAAACTGATGAGGGGACAATGGGTCAAATTTAGGAGGAAAAGTCAGCCGCCAGTGCGCTGCACTGCTGCACGGCTACGCTGGAAATAAGTTATTATTTGAGCTCCTGGATCGATATTCCCGTCTCTGAATAAAACACATTTTAAGAGTTGAAGCTTTAAAGGTTTTTGTTTCTGTGAATCAAGCAGTGAAGAAAGAACAAAAAAAAATCATAAAAACAAGTGCAATAAAAATGAAACGATGTCTATAAAACAAACCCGATTACAGCTGAAGAGGTTCAATAACTACGACAGTTTTTAACCAGCAGCCCACAAACCTCACTCTGAATTACACTTCAGACATGCAGCTAAAGTAAAGCACACTTTAATACCCGCCATCCCAAACTAACGAGAGCCCCAATCACTTAGAATTGAGTGAGACGTCTGCCCGTGAGTCCTGACCACGTTCAGGATGAGAGAGCACATTTTTCCGGCTCCTAACGTATTGATTTTAATATCCTTTCAGGTTCCTTTACAGCTTTTAATCAACATGCAGCAGCCGAGTCCTCGTGTAGGCTGAGCTACAGATCACCTTCACCATTCATTCGTCCGCTGGTCATGTTTTAGATTTATTGTCTTACTCAGAAAATGTCTCCAACTTGAGATGCTGGTAACCAAAGAAGGTGCATCAATGAACCTGAGTAACAGCTGCAGGATGAACACGTTTCAAATCACACTGCAAGTGTTTCACAAGCACAGCCTTCAGGCAGCAAGTGGTTTTTTATTTTGAAAATTGACTGTCTCCTATACGCCCTTCCTGCGTTGGGCCTACTGTCCTCCCCTGTGAGGCCGCTCCTCCTCACACAGCCACAGGAAACTGTGAGGCAAAGCCTGTATTCAAACCCACAGCACTAAAATCTAGGAGCAGAGCAGCAGCCTGTGCCACTTCTTCTGTTTCAGTCATGTGGATTTATAATGAAGTCTGATACAATGTGAGCCAATAAGTTTATATGCAGAAAGGATGGACGTGTGTCCCAGAAACAGCAGCACACACTGAGACTGTAATCTGAAGCGGTCGGAGCTCCAGCACCACCTCATCATTTTTGTTAAATCTCAGCAGGCCCACAGAAACACCTCAGCTTCATGTTTCATCTCTCCTCTCGTTTTAGGCTCACTCTCATGTTTCACCTCCTCCGAGTCTCCTCTCATTTTCCACCCTCAGCCTTTAGAGGTCAACACTTTTATACGCTGATCGTTTGTAAAGCCACTGATGCAGGACGGACTTAAACCTAATTAAGTCTTACAGCTGATTCACATCTTTGTGCCTCCTCAGCATTTAAGGATCATAATAATTACCACCCAGCTCACAAACCACAGATATATGATGTTATTATTTGTCTTTACTGCTGGACCGTAAAATTTAAATTTGCTGGCCTGTTGTTCTCTGGATGGATGCAAAGCGCTCCTCATCAGTCACACACACACACACACACACAGTGTCCTGAGCTCCATTTACCTGATGATTTTAACCAGCTCACTCATGTTGACGTGGTCCGGGACCAGGAACTTGGTCTTGTCCAAAACAGGCAGCTGTTTCTCTCCCTTATACCTCTCAATGATCACCTGCAGGCACAAAAGACACAAAGGTGTAACTATTCTGCCCTACAAACAACCTGTATGTTAAAGATGCACATAGCCAGCATGAAGCCACTGACTGGTTTAGGTTCTGCTCTGAATGCTTGACTTTAGCATTTTAGCTGCAGCCATGTTTTTTTGTAGCTACAAGCGACCATATTTGGACAAAAGGGTGGAGTGAAAGTAATCAGACACCTGCTAATCAGAGCTCAGTAACATCCAAATAACATCCACGATTTCACCCACTCAAAACTGGAGCTCGCACTTCTTGGACAGTCTGTTAATACAGTTAACTGCACAGCCAGCCAAACTGTTTTCTGTGGGAGTCTGTGAACATGTTCTTATATGGGAGCCTGTGGGGACTGACTCAGGTGGAACTGCAGTTTTTGGCATCCCATCTTCCTCCTAAGTGCAGCTCCTAAGAGATCGTGTAGCTGTTGGGGTTTTCGCTCCAATCTTTCTGATGGCCAGCAGAGGGCGACACCTCTGTTGTGATTGTACAGACGCCTATGAGGAAAACAACCCTCAACATCCTTTCTCTATGACCTCAGTAAACACTTTCTTTATAGCTTTAGTTTCAAGTCTGACTGAATATTGTGTAAATAACGGGATTTATGCTTCAGCCAGAGCTACATCATAACCACAAACCCTCTGAAACCCTACGCCTGACACCCACCTCCTGAGAACTGTAACTACCCGTCGGGTCGACAGCCCACAGTGATCGTGATTGGTGTTGCGTGGCTATAGTTCCGGAGGTTGGTGGTTCAATTCCCGGCTGCTCCAGGCCGCATGCCAAAGTATCCTTGGGCAGGACACTGAACCCCAAACTGCTCTCCGATGCAGCCGTCGGAGTGTGAATGTTAGATGGAAAACACTAAGAAGTCCTTGTATGGATGTGTGAATGAGGCATGTTGTATAAGCGAGTGCTCAAAGTAGAGTAGAAATAAGAACCAGTTTACCACCGTCGACTCCTCCCGTGCATTTCAAGCTACTTTTTCTTTTGAATTTATCAGCGAGAGAACAACAATGATCACCTCAACATAAGCAATAATAATCGTAGCATCAATATGAGGACTCAGAAATGTCAGCAAATTCCTGGAAGGAGACCGCTGAAACGATC
Source organism: Australoheros facetus (assembly GCA_030220045.1). NCBI lineage: Eukaryota > Metazoa > Chordata > Actinopteri > Cichliformes > Cichlidae > Australoheros > Australoheros facetus. Next base: position 15,734 of record JASGAU010369420.1, on the reverse strand, counting down.
AGAATGCATGTGATTGGAAAGAGGTGGAAAAACTGGAAGGACAAAAATGACCAGCACAAAGAGCGAGGACCGCGGAGGAAGTCCCGGCGTTTTATTCATTTCTGTCGTGTTAAACACCGGGACATGACCACACAGTAATTAACACATAATGCACAGCACGAGCATAAATGCTGGATATGATGTCGGCCATTTACGTTACATCGCAGCTCTGCAAAGACTCAGAAGTGTCCAGAAGAACAACAAGGCGGCGTATGCCTGTGATGGGCAGGTCACTACCGTCTGCTTTCGTGATGGAAAACACTCTGCTCACACTTCAACAGCAGGACTAACCGATGGCTGGCACAACTTTGGCCATGGTCATCTTTTAGATACAGTCTGTGGTTGAAACCTGAGTTGTTACTGTACAGAAATATGACGGCACACAAACGTGTACATGAGGGAGTCTGAGAGCTGGACTTCCCTCAAACTCACATCAAACGTTTTAGCTTCACGATTCAGGCCAGTTCTAGGAAATATAATCCATCTTTATACATCATCTCAGACAGGAAGACATTCTTCTTACAAGGTCAGGTGTGCAGCAGAGCATCATCATATTGATTCTCTGAACTGGAGACCAGTTTGATTTGCTGCCTTTTCAGACACTCCACCCTGTGCTTCCTGCACTCCAGTGACCTCAGGTTCCTCACAGCCCCTAACCCCTTTATTTTCAGTAACAAAGAGCAGTGAAGTGTGGTGCGATTAGATGTGAACAGCAGCTTACTGGGATCTTGTTGGGGTGCTGCTCGCGGATCTGCTGAACTTCTTTGCACCGGTCAGCTGTGGACAAAAGACATAAACGGTCAAACATCAGAAAGCTCACTTCTCTTTCAGCCTAAATCTAAACAGGAAATGAAATTCACAAGAATATCTTTTGAGAGTGTCCTGGGCCAAGATGGGACGCAATAACCAAGCAGAAGAAACCAGAGAAAACCTGGGGGAACACTGCCTTGCTCTTATTCTGAAAGTTCAGCCAATGCTAACCAGCTAACTTGGACCTTCATGTCTGGTTCCTCATGGACAGGCTGGACATATCGCTGATGTGGAGGTCATCAATGTGTCGAGTCCCGTGATTGGACAGACTCCACTTCCACCAGCTGGTGATGGCAGCCACCTGCAGCAGGTGGAGCCCTGCTTCACCTGCCTGAGTGAACACACCAAGGCTGCAGGAGAGAACAGGGACTACTTTGGCCAGCGGCAGCAGTCCAAGACGGTGGAGTGACGAGCTCATCAACAGGAGCATCTGCTTATTGCTCCGTTATCTGTGCCTCAAAACAGGCTTTTATGGGCAGATTACACACATAAGGTCCACACACAGTGGAGTCTGTGCTACTTCACTATTTAAGCTCAGGGAAATTAAATACAGGTTAAAATATTCTTATCACAAAACCTCTTTGGAGGTGCCATTTTTTTTACAGTGTATATGGTGTTATTCATTCATTTATTATATAATATAATGTAATCCTGTGGGAAACTGAATATTTTCATTATCCATTATTCTACAGATGAATGAGCTGTAAACTAAAGCCCCGCCCCCTGCTGGTGGAGACATGTCTGCCACAGGAAGTGACAAACATTTAAGATGAGGAAGAAGGAAGTGCGGCTCTTCAGTGATGGCTGAACCTGCTGCTGCATCCTCGTGTGTTTCCTCGCCCTCTGTAGCCCCGTTTCATTTCTGATGTGTGAATGCAGAGATCACAGAGCCTCTTACTGCAGTGCAGAGGTGCATTCACCCACAGTGCTGCCACAGTCAGTCCATGAATTTAACCGTCAGCTGAAGACAACAAAGGCTGCTTTTCAGCAGTGATGTCTGACAGTACGAGGGGAGGGTAAGCTGCATGGAGCCTGGTTTCAGGCGTCAGAGAGGACAGGATGTCTGCAGAATGTTAAGCACGTTAACCCACACAAATAAACATGAATTATAACTTCAGTTTGATCATTTGTGCATCTTTCCCTTTTTACACACTAACTGCTCCTGCACTGTTTTACTGTCGAGGTTTGCATCACTTCACAGGTTTGCATATTATTGTTAAATGTCTTCTTTAATCCCTGCGAGTGTTCCTTATAGAGCCCATTTTTTCTGCCTCACCATCTAATTGGACAGCACACGCCGCCCTCGCTGAATCACCTACTGGCCTATTTCAGAAAAACTGCTTTTCCTTTTTTAAATACTGGCAGGGTTCAAAGCTCAGGTGGCTCAGAGCAGCAACAGCTGAGTGTGAATGGCTTCTTTGTTTCAGAGCAGAGGTGTTTATTCAAAGTCAGCTACAGTCCTGCTCCTGCATAATTACCTGTCTTCAGTTTGAATTTAAATATGCTACTTTCAGGAATAGCTCTGTTTTCCTTTATGCTCACCGGGGCTCTGGACACAGATGCCCTCTTTACTTTTAAGATTAGGCTTCAAACTTTCCTTTCTGAGAAACTTTAGAAAGTTAGGGGGGATCAGGTGACCCTGAACCATCTGTCTGCTCGGTAAAGTCTCAATTATACTTTCTGCATCCACCGGGCCGTGAGGCAGCTTTGGCATCAGACAGTGAGTGTAAGGGTCTGTGCGGATACCATCGTGCTTGTGACGGTGCGGACTCGTCCACAGAGAATTTACATTAGAATGCTACATTACAATTTACATTAGAATGCTACAACTATGCACCCCAGGCAGCGGTGTAACAGAACGACTGCTCAGCCGTGGTGTCTCCAGCTGTCCGTGTCTGCAGCAGGCGGGGCTCTCTTCCTCTTTCTTATTCTAGCCAACTGTTCTTAATAAAAGGGTCCCCGATGGGCAGCGACAAACGCCATCATATGGCAGGAAACTGTTTTCATAAGAGGATTTCACTAAGAGATGAGGTTGCAGTGGCCATGTTCATCTACAGTCCTGTGTACACTGAATCTTAGTCAGTGAGAGTGATTCTTTACTGAAGCATTTGTGTTGTCTGGGACACGGTGAATCCACGAGCTGTAGGCTGTAGCAGCTTAAAGGTGTGCTGCACACGGTCAGTGTGAGTCCATGGCTGCAGAGGCCCAGAGCTGACTGCCTAACTTTCTTTCCTGTGCTTTGTTTGTCCTCCTTTCCCTCCCCCTCCCCAAAAGGTCGAGGCAGATGGCTGCTCCCTAAGCCTGGCTCTGTGGTATCTTCCTGTTTGATGGATATTCATTCTCCCCACTGTCACCTGGTTCTGTTCATAGGGGATCATCTGACTGCTGGATTTTTGGGGTCTTTACCTTAAATGAACTGATAAAACTGAAGTGTAGTAAGTCTGTTTCTGTCGGTTACATCTGGCCCAGGTCTTCTGTTATGGAACACTTTGGTAATGTGTGTCAGTGTGACAGAGACCCACAGCTGCTGAACAAACAACACGAACAAGTCTACAAGGGCAGCTAAAGGAGGCTATAAGCAAACACAATAAGGCGGTGGATGCAGTGTTTTTTCCATCTCTGCTGCTTCTCTGTAAATGGAAAGATTATGCAACGAGCCCGACTCCGAGCTCCTCCCTGCCCGGCTCAGGGGGGCTGTCTCTCAGCATCATGTTTCAACATAAATCGCTGAACACGTGTATTGGGATAATGTGTCAGCACATGTTGTTTTTCCTTTCCAAGCACAGTCCAGCGAGCTGCTCCAGTTGTGTAAACGGGAGGCCTAGCTGGCTGCGAGCTAACCGGACAGTGACCCAGATGGCCCTGTAACACCTCCCGGGCCCAAGGAGGCTGCAGACACCGTAAAAACAGCGCTTTTCACCCTTGATTTGCGCCTACAGAAATACCCTCTCAGCTTACCTGCCCTGGCCCGCAGACACTTGTAGCAGCTACAGCTGCACAGACACCCTTTAACTGCGCTGTCATTACAAAGGGCTGAGCTACGCGGCTAACGGGCCAGCTCACGGCGGCGGTTTGCGGCCAGTTTAGCCCGCTAAATAACGCCTTCTCGGGGGTTTCTTACCAAATGTCCTCCTCTGTTTGAAGGGTCTGTCGGACGGCATCTCGGTCCCGATTATTACTCGGTTATAAACTAATGAATAACGCAGTAGTTGCAGCCAGCAGCGGAGCTCCGTCCCTCCCGTTCGTGTCTCCGGTTCGTCTGAAGCCAAAACAGCTACGGACAAACAAAGACGGTAAACCGAGCCTCTGACGTCACCGTGCGCGTTTAAAGGGGACGTGCGCCAATTCCCGCGCCCAGAGAGCGCGTTCACAGTGCGCAAAGTTTAACACGCTGCACACTAAAGCATACCTGTCAAGTGTCCCGTTTTGGCCGGGAAATTCCCGTATTTTACCCCTCTGTCCCGGCGTCATCCCGTATTTATAGTTTCCCGTATTTTCAGTTTTCAATTTTCATTTTTTTTAAAGCATTCCTGCGCCGCTCCAAACTGAATTGTCACTATCACCAGGTTAGTGCCGACAGCCGGAACAACCCCGTAAAAACAAATGGACCACACTGCGCCCTTTTCACAGAGTTAGGTGACGTTTTTCCGGTTTAGCAGAGAAAACAAATCCGCGCTAGGGCTCAGTGTTGCCAACTTAGCGTTTTTTGTTTTTTTCTATAAAGCGACAGTGAAATCCTCCGCTGTCACCATGTTTTGTCTACATAAAGCCTTCTGCGTCCCTTCGTACGCTTTGGCATCTCCCAGACGTCACTTTTTCTGCTCCTGCAGCCTCGATTGCAACTACAGTGCATCCAAATGAACAATTATGCAAATTAGGCGATGACGTCATATAGTGACCTCTATTTTCAGCAGCGGAAAATTTCCCGTATTTTTAAATACAAAACTTGACAGGTATGCACTAAAGACACACAAAATTTTAGTGTTTAACGGGAGACATGAGCGGCTTCGTTTGTACCGACGGGAAATGAAGCCAGGCTCACCGAGCCGTGCAGGCCCGGGCTGAGCGGGCACCGCGCGGGGGAGGGGCGCCCCAAACATCATCTCACTGTGAAGGTTTCGGTGTCTCCATGTTTTCACTTGTCTCTCCTTATGATCATTTGTGTTAATTTGTAGCCACTTTTCTCCTTTTGTGTGTGTGTTCATGTTGTGTTTGTGGATATTTGGTGTCTCGTTGTTCTGGGTGGTCAAACTTTATTCATTGCTGTTTTATGTTAGAGGGCCTCAAACCGAGGACTCAGGCCTGTGGGTCAGAGTTTATAATTACCGTTAATTGTGAAATTAAGCCCTGGATGAGAGCATGAATGTGACCTGTGATGTCTTAATGTAGCTCATTTTGAATTTGATGGCAGCAACATGTCTCCAAAAAGTCAGGACATGGGCAGCAAAAGGCTGGAAAATGAAGCAGTACTAAAAAAAAAAAAACAGCCGGAGGAACATTTAGAAACTAATCAGAGTAATTATCTCCAAGTCAGTAACATGATGAAGAGAGCATCTTTGAGAGACAGGATGGGCAGAGGTTCATCAGTCTGCAAAAAAATGCATCTTCAAATTGTGGAACAACTTCAGAATAATATCCCTCAACGTAAAATTGTTAAACCTTTGAATATCTCATCATCTACAGTTCATAACATCAGCTTCAGAGAATCTGGAGAATCTCTGTGTGCAGTACTGGATGTGTGTGATCTTCAGGCAGTGCTGCAGCACAAACAGGGCTGGTCCTGTCCTGGAGATCACTGCACGGGCTCAGGAACACCTCCAGGAATCCCCGAGCACAGCTCAGCGTGCTGTCCACAAGGTTAAAGCTCCATCATGCAAAGAAGTCACATGTGACCATGATCCAGAAACACTGCAGACCTCTCTGAGCCAAAGCTCATTAAAAACAGACTGAGGCAGAGAGGAAACTGTTCTGAGCTCTGAGGATGCTGCATCATCCGGACTAAAGAGCAGAGGGACCATCCAGCTGTTCTTAGCTCAGGTCAAAGCCTGCATCTCTGACGGTATGGGGGGTGCATCAGTGGAACTGGCAGCTGGCACATCTGGAAAGGCTCCATCAGTGCTGAAAGGTGTCTACAGGTTTCAGAGCAGTGTGTGCTCCCATCCAGAGACGTCTCATATTTCAGCATATTTCTGCAGTCCTGACCTTTGACCAGCTGAGAACATCTGGAGCATCAGGAACCAAAAACAGGACAAGGCAGATCCAGGATTGCCGAGCAGCTGGAATCCTCTATCAGACAGGACGGGACAACAGTCCTCCCCCAGAGTCCAGCAGCTGCTCTCCTCAGTTCCAGATGTTACAGACTGATGTTAAAGCAGAGGATTTTCTCAGTTTAAACACATTTTCCATGTTCTGCTGTGGGGTTTATGAGATTTGCACATCGTTGCATTTCACACAGCTTTCCAGTGTTTCTGGAATTGGGGATGTACTTTATTTTGTATCCACTTTTTTTGGATGTAAGTATTTGACTTTATACTCTGTACAAAACTCATGGCAGTATATAACGAATTCCTGTTGCAGCTGAAGATGATTTTAAAGTGAATCACAAAAGAATGAAATGAGAATGGCTGCTTTGAGCTGCTGAAAAGGAATCAGCTGACTCTGCAGGGCTGTCACATATTTATGTGAGTTTGAATCTGTGGGAGCACTGAGTAACAGCAGCGATGGCAGCAGGGGTACAACCTCCAGGGGTGAAAGAAGCTTTTTAAAATGTTGTTGCGGATCAAAGCTTTTCAGCATTTCTCCCAGATTTCATTACTGACTGTATACATGCAATTTTTATGCCCTGCTGATCCCTCAAAGTTATTTTCAATAATGATGCTGTCTGGTGAGACTTTAGCTCTGTGGAGCGTTTCAGCTCGTTGTTTTGGCTTTCTGGCCCACAGCTTTACTGTGCTGCTTCATCAGCAGCTGTGAGAAAACATGACGTCATTGTGTTGCAACACCAACACCAAAAACCAGCAGTGAAGTGATGGATATTTCTCCTCGAGGTGATATGACCTCTTTGCCTGCTGAATGTGCAGCTAACAGAATCCAAATCAACTATAATATTTCATGTAGTTCTATCTGCTTCCCCCTTTTCACTGAAACACTGCAGATGAAAATGCACAAGTCTCTTATTAAACAAGTAAACAGAACAAAGACACAGGACCATTTGGATTTTTTAATTTCTTCATTTGTTACAAATAATCAACAGAAACTTGACGTGAGCGCAGAGACGTGTTTATAGTGTAGTTCTCTGCTCGCCTGTGAAACACTGCTCCTTAATATTTTTACCATCAAAACAATAAATAATCTGCAGTTTTCCTGTAAGATGGGCTAAATAAAACCAAGCACGTCCTCTGGTCTGTCTGGTGTACTGTACCCTCTGTGCTCGCCTCCAGTTTATGTCTGTGACTTCTATCACAGATCTGGCTGTTTGCTACAACACACGTGAAATAAACAGTGACATAAGGTACAGCACACACACACAGAGGAGCTGGGATGCTAAAACATGGAAAAGAATGTGCCTGCAGGGTCACACATCTCATCACCTGCAGCTTCACCTCCTGATCTCATTTACTCGTACAGCAAGTGCATAAAAAGCTTCTGCTAAACCAGATTTTTGATTTAATGAGAAAAAAAAATGGTCTGTTTAAATATGAAGGAGAAATAGAGTGAACGGTCAGTCATCAGTTCATCTTCAATCTGACGGGTTCTGGATGACGATGAGGAAAAAGTCCTTTTCTGTGAAGAAAAAGCAAAGAAATTAAACACAACAGCCTCACCTCAGGCAACTACACTTTGATTTTTTATATAAACCAGACGCACCAAAAATCTCTTGTATCTGATTCACATGGTGGGCGGCAAAAATACAATTCTTATGCAAAGTTACGCAAACAGATAAAAGGCATTGTTTGTGGCTGAAATAATCCATGATTTATGAAATAATTCCTCTGCTGTCCCTCAAAGTGGCACTCAGAAACCAGCAACACACACACACACCATTTTCCCTGCTTGAACTGAGCAGAGTGTCTGGTGAGCCTTATTAATGATGGAGACCTCTTTCTTACCCTCTACTGATGGAAACTGGGACACCACCAGGATCTCTTCATTGTTACTGTGACGAGTTACACATTAATGGAGCTCATATCGTCATTCTGCGAGCCAAGAAGTCATAAACCCACCTTGGTAACCAACTGGATACGTCACCGGCTTCCCCATTTAACCCCTGCTGGCTGCCCCTCTGACACAGACACGGGCTCCTCCAGTTTCTGGTTAGTTTTTATTTTGGGCCACTGAAATGCTATTTCATTTTGATGACACCTAGGCCTTGTTCACGTGTATTTATTGAGAGCATGTCATCAGACGCTCTCACCTGGAGCGATCATGATCTCATTCTTCTTGGAGCGCACGCGCAGGAAGGTGAGGTCGTTTTGGGGGTCGATGTCTCTGATGGTGCTCCTGGCCTTCATCACCAGCTGGTGGATCAGCCCCGCATACTGCACCGTGCTCAGGTTGTCCAGCGTTGATTTGATGGGGATTCCTGAAAGGAAAAAGTTTATGAGATGGACATTCACACACTGAGGCACCCAGTAATCCCATCATCCCGTATCCTGCTGGCAGTCTGATGATGAAACTGAAGGTGGTGATAAAACAAATCTATTTAAAAAACTGTTTGGTTTATATTTTTGTCTTTTACAGCTGAATATTTACAGTCTGGTGGGATTCCAGCTTCATTTTCTGTCAGCAAAATTTTAAGATGACCAAATGAAACTAACAGTGACCGAGGTTTGTGCTGTTTGTTACCGATTAACTTGGAGACTGAGGTTTCAGGTCCAGAAAGGCTCATCAGAATTAGTTCAGTCAGCTCTGAGTAGGTTTTATCTTGATTTATCTAACAGGGCCGGTGCATGTTAATGGACATCAGCATAAAAAAATACAAGAGGTAAACATACCAGACTTTATCTGCAGCTCAAATATGGCAAACTTTACAACAACATGCAATTAGACAACAAAAGTCACAAAAAATGTACTCAAAGTGAACGGGTTGGTAATCAGCCACTGTTTGAAACATGTCTGAAAGCCGGGACATGCAGCGTGCTGCCATTGTTCACTTATTCCAATATTTAGTTCCTTTGCTGACAGCAGTTTGTGGAGCACAGCCCTCTGGTGCCGACCCCACGCTCAGTCCTGTGTTTTAAATACATTCATTTAACAGAGGTGGAGCAAGGGCATTTACCATGTTATATATAAAATTATACATTTTTAATATTATAAACACTCAAAAGATTGTTTTCCCCAAATGAGAATGACTAAAAAAAAAGTGATTCTATTGAATTAAATACTGTTTCACTTGTAAGTGACCAGGAGTGAAACAATACTCAATAAAAAAATAAAGTCAGGCAGTGTAAGAGTTCCAGTACTGGAACATTGTTTGGTAATTTTTTTGTTAGTATTTAATGATTTAGTGAGTCATTCCTGCACATGAGCACAGACTGCGTTAAGATTTACAGATGCTTTGTGGGTTTATTTGGCCTGTTGTGTAAAGACTCCTATGTTGACTGCATATATTTGTATATTAACATTTTACACACTTTGGGAAGCGCTGTGCGACCCTGCTTTTAACTCATAAAGGTGTAGATGGCAGTCTGATAAAATGAAAGGACTGCTGGTGGCCTGTGCTCAGGTCTGGGTCTGTGTGAGAGGTTTCCCTCCTCCTCCTCACTTTGTTTCTTTTACTGCTCAGTTCTCTGCTTTTAATGGTTTTTCATGGGTGTATGAATAGTGGTGTTGCCACAGTGGTGAACAGCCTTCCTACACACACGGCAGTTTGCAGTGTTTTCATTTACAGCTCTAAGATTGCTCCTTTTTCTCTCTGCCATCATCCTCTCTCTCACAGCAGTGTCTGCTCGGCACCACTGAGTCATGTGGCGGCGCCACAACAAAACACAATGGAGCAGGAGGGGAGGAACACCACAGTGTGCATGCAGCATGTGAGAGGAGCAGTGTGTGTACAAGGATGAAACGGGAGCGATGTGCCGAAACTAAAGTACTGACAATGGCATCGATGTTATCAATATTTGGATCAACCAGAGTGGGTTTTCAGTGTTACACAGTGTCACAGAGTCTGTTACCATGCTAAATGACTCACAGTTTAACTTAGCCATCTTTCTGGAACAGAAAACTCAAAGTTTCCCTCAGTTATCAATTTAATCAAACTCAAGAGTTTATGAAAGCTGCCGTCCGGAGTTCAACTACTGAATAAACGATGCCACAGTCAGAGCCGCGAAGCAGAAGGGCTCTGAGGAGAAATGGCCGCAGGCGGTCTGTTACCGGTGTTGTGCCAAAAAGTGATCGGCTGCCATAAAGTGATTTTCGATGTTTCTATGTGCTTTTATGTGTAATGTCTTTGCTTATATTGGTGAACAGAGTGAAGTCAATAGGATTTATGAAGGGCTTAAATATAAAATGAATAAATTACCTGTTTTTCAAGTATGTTTATAATTCTGCATTATTGCATGTACATTATAATAAATCCAGTCCTCTTTGGTCACTTAAAATATCTTTATAGAGTGTAATGTTATATTTGTTCTGATTTCTGCTGCCCTCTTGGGCAGATTTCTCTTTAAAATCTGACCAATCACAGTTTTTACCCTGATAAATAAAGAATATATAAAGGTCGCTGCCAAAAACTGATTGCAGCTTCTACCGTGTGACAGAAATGTTGTTTCTCTCTCAAAATGACTTGATATCATTCACGAGAGAATAGTATGAGATATTTTTCACAAATTATAGGTCAGCAAGTCATTTACAACCGTTTAAATATGGGCAATCATTTTCTGGCAATCACTTTTTGGCACAACACCGGCGCCTCACCTTCTGAGTTGGCGACGATGATTCCCTGAACTCCTTTCTGGCTCTGGATCCTCTTCAGAGTTTCTTCCACTTCAGCCTGAGGAGCGGAGACAGCAGGCAGCGTCATTTCACCGGCTGATAAAGTGACTCAGCGATAAACACAATATTACCGTAAACTCGCAGTCAGCGCAGTTTAAAGATGACAGAAAGGAGAAAAGGCTAAAAACAAAGCTGCTAAACCGACAACGCCCGGCTAGCAGAAACAAGCTAGCTATAGGCAGGAAATTTTTAAGTTCTCTCCTGTAAAACTGATAAATAAACATCTTATGACCAGATATATGAACCTTTGTACTATATACATATCAAACAGTCATCTCGTCGTACCATTTTCGTTTTTTGAGGAGGAATCCGTGAGTAAAAATCCTCTCAGAGCTCCGTAAACCAGCAGCTAATGGTCGGGTTTTGTTGACGGGAGGCGAAGAAGAAGAACCTCCGGGGCACCGGCTGCGTTTACGGTCCACAGCAAAGTGTCGGATTTCTCGCATATCTATTTTTTTCGCCTCTTTTTTTTTACTCTTAAAAATTCCGTCTTTCATGCTCCTGTTTTATTTGTTTTCAAAAAATACCATAAAACAAGGGCCACAGTCTGTGTTGATCCCTTAAAATAATCTGCGTTTTGTTTAAAAACGTCGTTTAGAAGCCTAACATGAGATCTTCCCATGTCAGTTAAAACCGAAAAAGTCCTGTCTGCGCAACTGATTACCCTGGGGGTATTTTTAAAGTCTTTAATTCAAACATCACACCCAAGTAAAACTACAGAAGAACTGTCATAATAAACTATCACAGCTAACGAAGAAAGCGTCCCGTGTGCACTGAGTTACTTCAGCGTGGTGGCTGTGCCTGTTCAAAGTGTCACTTGAGTTAATCTGAAGGGAATAAAATATGATTATTAAACGGACTCCACCCTGGCCCGGGCCTTTCTGTGTGGAATGTGCATGTTCTCCCCGTGGTGCTCCAGTCTCCTCCCAAAGACATGCAGTTACTGGGGTTAGGTTAGCTGCTAACTTGCCCATAGGTGTGAATGTGAGTGTGAATGGTTGTCTGGCTCTCTGTGTATGCCCTTCGACGGGCTGGTGACCTGTACAGGTGTACCCTGCCTCTCACCCTGTGACTGCAGGAATAAGCTCCAGCCCCCAAACCCTGAACGGGATAAGCGGAAGAGAACGGATGGCTGGCCAGCTAGATGTTTGCATATAAGCTGTGGGCGCGGCCCCCCTGTTTATAACATGAGATGTAAAGTCAGCCACGACCAACCCAGACTGGGCAGGAAACCGAAAGATGCGCCCCTCAAAGTAAAACCAGCGTGGAAAAGGGCGTGAGGTTTACTGGGATGTGAGGAAATAGCTTAAAACTAAAAAATAAATGCTTTCTGGAACCTTATTTTAGGGGAAAGTCAGCAAAATCGTTTCAGAATTTAATCAGATTCAACAAGTGTTGTTATTGATGCATTTATGGGACTGCACAGCAGTCCGAAAAGGCACCACAATGGAAACAAGTGTTCGCACTTTTTTCTAATTCTTGTTCATATTAAATTTTGTTTTTAAGGCAAATAAATAAATAAAAACAAATAAAAACATGTCAAAAATACGGTTTTTCCGCATGAGCTCATAAAGGTGCGGTTTACAGAGCTTGTAGGTGAGCAGGTTTCATGTCCTCATGGTTCAAACACTTCATAGTTTTAACTTTACAGACAGCATCTCCTGCAGCATCACCTGCAGCACTGAACAATCATCACTGACTTCGGTTCCAAACTTGGCAAAGTTTTCCTTCATTTCGTCACATTCCCCTGGATTGTCTATAACAGGACACGGTACCTCCAAACATGCGGAACGTTTCCACCATTCAGACTTTCTTCTTTGAAACTGTAACCGGAAGCTGTGAGATGTTACGTGAGCGCGCGGCTGTTCGCGGAGCTTCATCCACGTTGAAGCGGAGCAGGAATGGACGAGAAGGACGAAGATCTCGGTAAGCATGAAAGCTGAAACAGATTTCAGGAGCGCGTGCAGTTTGACTAACAGCTGACAGGGTGAAAAGTGTCTAAACTGTTCAGAAGTGCCTGAACTGCAGCTCAGGCTGCTTAAACCAGTCTGAATGCACATTGTGAGGACTTTAAACTGGACTAAGCGTCACCATAATCCTCGGTTATCTTACTAATATCGTCATATCGATAGAAAATCTAAAAAAAAAATAGCAATAATGCAATGTGTCAAATTCATCCTTAACTTTTAGTGGGTGCTGAATAAAGAAGATAGGATTACTGGGAGTGTATGTATGCAGAGGCTTAATTTATGCTGCCGTGGTTGTTGAAGATGGATGGATGGGTGAGTGGATGGATGGATGATGGATGGATGGATTGGCGGGTGGATTATACATGAAGCTGCAGGCAGGAGGTAAAGAGGAAGACCACAGAGAAGATGCATGGATGAAGCAGGACATGCAGAGGAGGATGTCAGGCATAAGGAGAGATGGTCTGCCGTGGTGACCCACAAAGAAAGCAGTCAAAAGAAGACAAATAATTAAAAATCTTGTCATATTGTCATTTTTAACTACTTCAGGTTCTTGTGACACCTGTAGCTGTGACAGAGACGGATTACCGCACTTTGAATGAAAGAAGAAAGTCGGTGCTTTGAGTCGGACAGTTTCACTGTGCTTTGTTTTAGATTAGGGTCTGCATTAGATGGTGATACTGATCTGTGTGTGGCAGGTATAAAATGTATCAGAACAGCAGTGTTCTAACACATTAAAATAACAAATATAAGTTCAAGGTAATATCTGCTGGAGTTCTCAGGTGTGTTTTGCTATTGTGCGACTGAAGTACTTGCACGAGTCGGTTGTGGTGTCCATAACATGTTTGTGTCCAGGGCCCGTGGTCATGAGTATCCATTCATGATGACAGTGTTAAAAAGACAGCAAATGTACTAAAATACCAAAAGCAAATGTAGTAAGTATAGTAAGTTATCCTTTAAATACATACCATGTTCACAGGATCATATCACAACCTGCATGGTTAAATCAGGAAACTAAACTTCTGGGTTTCCTTCAAGGGTTTGAATTGAAAACTCATGGAGGAATTGTGGGAATTTTTTAATATTTGGATCGTCATTAAATTAAAAAAGTGGCTGTTTTTGTCTTAAAATAAATCTTTTACTGGTACCTAGCAGGATGTAACATGCTTCTAACGGGCTGGTGGCCGGCCACGATTATACAAAGAAATCTGAAGACAAATACGATCAGACGTTGGACCGGTAAAGTGCTCAAAGTTCAGAGTGGGTGGTGGTCTTTGAAGAACAGGCCGATAGATCTCAGTGAAAATCAGAATCATCAAGACAACAAAAGGATCACCCAGCTAACAAGCTAGCACAGACTGTACCTTTGAGCTCTGACAGGGGAAGCTAATGGGGACCTGCATCCTTCATAATGGCCAACAGGGGGCGACTCTTGTGGATGCACATTGTATACAGAGCTCTTGTGTGTTGTCACACAAGCTCGAGAGTTGTTTACCATATTGGACGTGATCCAGCCGAGATGACCTTTGACATTGTCCTCACATGAATTATGGCCGTTGTTCATAATGCCCTCATTCTGCAGGCTGCAGCAATCATCAAATACAGAGAGAGGATCTTTCCTGCTGATTTGGATAGAGGACGAATGCAGCGGTGAATCACAAACAATGAAGCTACAGTTTGCAGTAGATTATGCAGTGAACATTAAACTGGCAGCAAGCATCTTGCAGACTGTTAAATGATGTGTCTGTGAGTAATGATTGGTCTTTGTAACCAGTTGGCAGCCATCCGGTTACCACCCGTCGCTACAGAAAAATGTGTCTTCCCAACCGGTTGGTCAGTGGTTACTAGCCAGGTGAAATTGCAAAGAGGGTGACGAGGGTGTCGACTTTTACTAACACTAACCAAGCGGTAGTAAAAGTATGAAGCAAACCTTCAAAATAAAAGTTGTGCCTCGGTGCTGCAGCCCACAGGATTTGAAGGGCAAATTTTTACTTTGAAGGTGAACGGTCTCTGTTTCCAGGAGGGCACTGACTGGACTCTAAGCCTTTATCAGTTTATTTCACAGTGACTCGACCTTCAGCATCCACGTTCCAACCACTGGGGAATACTCATTTTTCCTTCACGAGCAGTGGATGGGCGTCGACCGGACTCTAGGCCTGCGTTATTGGCCTGTAATTATCAAGACTGCCCACCTGCCTGCTTGATCCTTAATGAGCGGCACTAACAGAACAGACAGCCTTTAGAGCCGGTATAATACAGTAACTGAGTGCTGTCAGGGTCCCACTGGACACAAGACATTTAAGGTTGTTTTGCTTCCTGGTTTGCTAACGTTCTGCTGCTTCAATGTGACGACATGAAATATGACGAGCACGTGACTAAGATTTGTGAAAAGGTTTCGGTCACAGGCTCTCATCAGAACCATTAAACGAGCTGTAATAATGGAGCCTTTGAATTTGTGTGTGTGGGACGTGTTAGATGCTGGAAAGAGGCCACACTCAGTGGTGCCGTGTCATGAGACATGCAGTGACCTGAAAAGGTTATTAATACTTTCTTCTTAGCATTGCAGAAGCTCAGATTGGACATTATTTATCTTAATTATGCTCCTGAAATGAGCCCTGAGTTACACTATAGGCTGAAACCAGTTTCACTTTATCAGATTTATGAACTGAATCCCCAAATCACAAAACACACTCTATTAATCTGACAATGATTCCAATATTCTCAAGATTCAAGACTTCAGATCATTTCATTTATTATTAGCACAGCAAATAAATCAGCAGTTTATATGTACTCAGTATTTTTTGGTGGTCCCCCTGTGTTTGACCACCATCTACAGTGGTGTGAAAAAGTGTTTGCCCCCTTCCTCATTTCCTGTTTTTTTGCATGTTTGTCACACTTACGTGTTTCGGAACATCAAACCAATTT
>JASGAU010369419.1:0-10129 GCA_030220045.1 Australoheros facetus | reverse complement strand
TGTGTGTGTGTGTGTGTGTGTGTGTGTGTGTGTGTGTGTGTGTGTGTGTGTGTGTTCAGGGTTGTTGTTACAGAGTAATAAAGCAGAGTTTCTGTCTCAGTGTGTCATTCTAAAATCTGCTAACTCAAACTTTTGTATTAATTGTGTTTTTTGAATGCAGTAAAACTGAAACGTTGATAAACTTTGGTCTAAAATAAAAAGTGTTGCTGTGAAGCCGATGAAGGAACCGTGGTTCAGTGTTTGCCTCGGTGTGTAGTTGGTGCTCTGCTGCCTCCTGTGTCACTGTGTCAGCTCTGTTTCTGTGCTGCAGACGTCCTGCAGGGATTTCTTACTCGTCACTGAGAGGTTGGCTTTTGTAGCTCCCTGTTACATGTAGCGCTCAGTGTACAAACCAGCATCCTGTAATTACAGCGTCTCTGTGAGGCTCCGCCCCCTCTGACACGGCCTGTTTTCCCTGCCGCTGCATGTAACCGGTATCGAAAGCCCGGCAGCTATGTTTGTCTTGGCTGCATGTGTCACACTTCTGCTCCCTCAGCATTGTTGGGCTGAAGTCAACACGGCCTTTGTTTTATTCTTGGTGTGCTTTGTAAACCAGCAGCTTTGATTATTATTGTGAGTCAAACCTGCACTGAAGTAAAGCTGCCTTAACTTTAAAGTGGTGACAGACAGTTTTCCTCCTCAGTATAAATAAAGAGACTTTCTTAAGGATCTCTGGTCTTTATTTCAGACTTGATTGACTTCAGAGGGAACTTAAAGGTCTCTGGATCTAATGAGCTCGGTCCCGTGCTCCTAAAATCCGGTTTGCAGCTCCCAAAGGGAGGCACAGAGGAAAAGGGGGGCAGGTAGTGACAAGGATTACAGAGGCACATGAGAGCCAACAATCTAACACACAACGCCTGCTGACGTCACTAATGCAAGCAGAAACGCACACACGCACGCACACACAGCAGGTCATGGGTTGAGTTTTAATGTGTAGCGTCTGAACCAGGATGCCGTGTGACCTCTGACCTGTTTCATTAGCAGGGCTCTGCTGCGCTGGACCCTGCCCGTGCTCGGCGGTGACTGAGAATCATCGTTTGTCATCATTGTCATATTAAATGTGTCACTTTAATCACTTTAATTCTCACACACACCATATGACAGATTCTGAGTTTTATGTGCATGGAAATCAAACTTGGTGCTCTGGCTCAAACTGCAGCTTTGGCTTCAGATATAAGAAGGTATTAGCAAATGATAAAGAACTCACCAGTTTAGTTTTTACATGAGCAGAATACTTTATTATAAAACAGCAGCAGAGGAACAAATACTGCAGTCCTTCTAATGCCAGTCTCACAGACTGTAAATAAAAGATGCACATATGACATCACCCTTTGGTTTGTAAAGGCTTTGAATCTCTAATGTAGCATGTTGCAGAAGTGACCATATTTGGATGTAGGAGGTGGAATGTTAGCTAGCTTGCTAGCATTCATGAACTGTATGGACATAACGTACAGGTGCAGATACCTGCTAATCAGCGCTGCTATGCATTCATTTACACTTTCCCAACAAAATAATTAGTTAGGGGGAAACCCCGTCAGTGCTGGTTGGTGTTAGATGTTTTATCTGAGCCTGAATTTTCTTTCCTCTGAGGATATTTTGTTTCTGAGCACACGTTATCTTCTGAATTTAATCGTCTTGCTGGTAAAATAGTAAAAAAATGGTCCCATACGTGCCTATATTAGTGACAGCTTCCTGTGTTGTGGCCCTAAAAAGTTTAAAAACTCACCCTGAGCTACAGCCACCAGAGACTCCCACCTAAAACATGTCTGCAGATCAGTTTGTTCGAGGTAGTTTGAGGTCTGGACTCTGTGGTGGTCACTCCATGTATGAACCTGATGCCTCACCTGGTTTTATCATCTTGGAATATTCAGTTTGTCAGGGAAGAAAAAATCCATGGAAAAACCTGGAATTGAGTATTTTCAGGTGTGTAGGGCACATAACACCTGTGAATGTAGACCTTCAGTCTGATGGAAGGCTCCTACCTGAATTATTTGCTCAGGTACATCCAGGTGTTGGTTTTTTTATGGAGTAGTGTATACGCTGTCTCAGAATATGAAGCTTTTATTAGAAAAATGAATAAATGAAGAGCTGAGAGCAGCAGATTGTTACTCAGTTTGGGTTAGCGGACATGTTTCTAATAAATCTCAGATTAAATTGTTGTTGATTAAACAGTGACACACTTCTGCTGACTGTGCTCGTCAGAGGAGTCTTCTTTCTGTTTAATTAACTGGTCCTTTATGCAAATTAGTATTAATCAAAGCTGGTTATGTAACACTGCACACCAGCTGCTCATGTGAGCCAGCAGATCACAGTGGAGTCTGTAAGACGGTCTCACTCAGTCTCCCCGCCATCATCATCAACAGCATGTGTTTAAATGGATTAATGTTAATATTATTCTGCATGTTGTGTGCATGCTAACAGCCTTTTATCAGCTCAGATTGTTGTGGGTAAGACTGTGTGGTTATGTAACACAACTGCCCACATAACCCAGATACTTATTGTGCTCCTCAAAGAGAGAAAAAGCTTCATTTCTGTGTCTGCTGCTTCAGTCCCAGTGGAAGTGAATCAGATCATTTATGTTTGATTCATGCGTCTCAGTCAGAGTGACAGGCTGTGCAGAGCGAGCACGGAGAGGATGAGCGTCCAGGTGTTTCTGCTGAAATCCGTCACAGAAGGAAAAACATCCTTTAAATTCCAGTAAAAGCTTCGCGGCTCAGTTTTTACATGTTTGTTGCATTAATATTAATTTGCATTTCATTGCAGCTCCTGGAAAATTTACAGATGATGCTGCAGGAGCAGAGACCTGCACGAAATCTGCTTATTAAAAATAGTTGTAAACAGGCGTGAAAACTGAACTCTAATAATGTGCATTTGTGCAGAGCTCAGCACTGACTCAGTGTTATAGGAACCTGATCAAATGTTGGCCTGCCCACTTAAAACATATAGAAAATTTGACTTTGTTGTATTAAATGTTGATTTACAGCTTTCTATTGACAATGTCTGAACTGTTAGTGATGTTTTATTTAATACAGCCCATTTAACCAAACAGGAAGTTGACCACCAGGTGAAAACAGTCTAAATCAGCTGATGGTGGGAATATTTATATCTCCTGGCTAATCCCTTCTAACATGGACAGATAAAATCCTGCATGAGTGGATTCTCATTGCTAATAATCATAGCTGGTAACCTGGTTCACCAGTGACAGCATACGTCCAGACCGTGGTGACATCGTTCTCTATGAATGTGACACTCTCGGCTCTGATTCAGCACTTACAGTGCAGATGTCAGTGACCCAAAGTGTACTGCAAAGATAAATCAGAGTGTCTCAAGCCAAAGAAATGGGATATTCTTAAATGTTGAGTAACCTGACATCGATGCAATCGAGCAATTTAAAGAAAAAAGTGGAGGCAGAAAGAGCCACAAACAGGCAGGAGCTGGAGGCAGAGCATTTGGGGATGTCCGCAGTAGGAATACGCTCGACTACTCGAGTAGATGCTTAAACGTTTTCTGCCTGTTAATCGCTGCCAGAAATAATAGTCAGTTATTATTCTTATTCCAATATAAAGTAACAGCAGTTATCAGTTCAAAGATGTTACGATGGCACTGACAGGAGGAAGAGGTGAACTGAGCCCGTGGGTTTATGACTTCAGGCAGTGATTGGCTGCAGAGGTAATCAGTTAGCATTTGCCTTCTACAGTAACAGTTAGCCCGCGAGCTAGCATGCGTCGTATTTGTATCTTTGTCTTTCTGTCATTAAACTTGGCACAAACAGGAAGTCCTCATTCAGGTCTTATTGCAAACACAGCTGCGCACAAACCCAGGCAGGTGTCACTAACAGCAGAGGTCACATCAATGTTTTTGGCGTTACCCTTTGACCCATGTAAGCGCTCCTGAAGTGTTTCCATCTCCCACAGCGGTGAGGAGTTCAAACCTGTTTAACCTGGTGTTTGGTTATGTTTAGACATTAACCTGCTTAAATAGGTTTAAATAAACCGTAACTCTCAATAAAAGGTTTGAGAAACAACACGCGACTCATTTCTGAGTTCATCCAGTTTCCTCGTTGCTCCTCACAGATCAGTTCGGGTCCTAACAGCATGCTTGCTCTGTCTACAGTATTTCTAGATGTTTTGTCTCAGTTCCTGGGTTTGTGCACAGACTGAACATACACATGAAAGCAGAGAGCTCACAAACAGACGGGCCTGTCTCACAGAGAGAAGCAGGAGATAACAAAGGCCTGACTGCACTTCACTGAGAGACGGAGCTGCTGAAAAGATCAAACTTACGTAACCCTCCGTCTAATCTTTCACGGTCTGACTCGAGAGTCTGCCGAGAGGGGACGACGACCGAGTTAGAGACAGTTTCAAGAAAAGAAATCGATAGAAATGTGAAGGATTAGAGAAGCAGAGGGCGAGTGGGAAGCTCCGTCATTACCATGAAAGAACACAGAGGGACAAGCAGCGGCTCTATTGAAGGCCGGCTGAGAGCGTCACGCATGAATGAGCCAGCAGAAAGACGAGGGACAGAGAAGAGACCGAGTCCCGCTGGTGGACGTCCGTGTCTCTGTAAACAGTCCGTGCTGCTGTGTCACAGAGTAACGAGCTCTCAGAGATCCCACAGTCGTCTCCTAGTTTTACCTTTGTGGAGTCATGTGAGTAAACTTTATTTAGGTTGTGCTTTTCACAGACATAAAAGTCACAACGCACAAATAATATCAGAACAGAACCATTTTAAAACCATAAAAATAAAGAACACAGGCCTGTATTTACCTGTCCTTCCTCACCTGTGTGCACTCTCCCCTCTTTTCTTCCTCTAAGCTTGTTTTAACGAGCTCTTCATTTAAACTGTGATTTAGTCCCGTTCTCCTTTCCTTGCCCTCCTGCTCTCCTCCTCTCAGCATAATAAAGACACAGAGCTGAGGACAGCGCGGCCTCTTGTCTCCTTAATGAAGATATAAAGCAGCACTCTTTGCTGTCTGAGACTCGTCTCCATAAACCGGAGACAAAGGTCCTGCCTGCACAGCAGGATCTCACAATGACTCAAAGTAAACTCAAGTTCGTGGCCCAAACTTTGCTCGTGCGTTGGTGAAGACAGAAGAGTTGGTAGTTTCACCTAGAAGAAGATTTTGGAGGGTTTTTATCAGAGTGGTGCTTCAGGTGGAACCATCAGGCAGCTGGCACAGGTTGTTTTTGGTGACCTGCAAAGACCTGAGCGGCGTGCTGTGAAGAGGTCAGGCTTTCTTTGCATTAGCTGGCTTCCTCTGATAAACCAGGCTTTCTGCTGCAGGCTCACTTAAAAAGGGGCGTTTCACGCATCATCTGCACAAAATGATCTGCCGCCGACTCCAGAGACGTTATCAGATGATGGTGATGATAAAAAGGTCGTAAAAATCTATAAAAACATAAAAAATATTAGTTATTTCTCTGAAACGTTAAACTGGACACATTTAAAGATTAAAGATTACTGTCCCATAAGAATGTTACTGATTGAACAGGTGCTCCTGGTGTTCCTGCATCTCAGAATCAAGTCCAAAAACACAAAATGAATGAATGTATGAAAATGAATGCAGTTATTCCGGTGGGAATGAGCTGGAACGTTGCAGCTGGGCGTCATTCCTGATGTTTGTGCGTCAGAAACCGAACGCTCCCAGCAGAGACACTATAACACACTTGATGGTGGTGCTGTTATGGGCTATGATGGTGGCGGTATTGATGGTGCTGGTTTTATAAAGAACCTGCAGAAAAAGGCGGATCCTGAGCTTCATGAATCAGCTGTTGTAAATGCAGAGGTGCTGGGACGGACGGTGCTGAGCCGATGTGACGGGTCGGGGATCCAACATGAAAGAGACGAGGTGCCGATCTGTGCTCCGAACTAGGCGTGCGGTGCCGGGACCGCAGAGATGATTAGATTTGATGTTTACTCGTCTTATTTTGAAATTATTTAGAAGAATTACATAACGGCCCATTTCCCAGGAGGCAGACGAGCAGCATGGCAGCATTGTAATGATATTTATAGAGAAGTCAGAGTTTTTCCTCTTATATGGGAAATGTGTTCCTCTTACAAAGGAAAACCTCTTCAGTCATTTACGATCTCGTTCTCTGCGTTCGTGTTAAACTCAGACTCCTCCTAATCTCAGCTGCAGATCTTCCCGGCAGGCTGCTCTTAAATCTTCTCGGTGATGGTATCTCTTACTTAAAGGAGCGCAGCCTGAATGCGTCCCCCTCATTTCTCGTGGCCTTTTATCTGCGCCTGCCACCAACACAAAGCTGTGAGGAGGCCTTAAATGCTGCCAGTGACGCTGAACTAATTAAAGTGAAGTTATGGTTCAGCAGCTTTCTCACCCAGGAGAACATTCTACTTAATTCTACTTAAACAGTGACACAATAGAAGCACTTTATGAAGCCTGTCGCTCTGACACAAGGTGTCCTTAAAAGGTGTCGGGGTGTGGCACTCCGCCTTTTAAGAGTGACATCATTGGCCATGGGAGGGGCCTGAAACTCACCGTTATTAGCATAAAAGAGTTAATTACATTTAATTGCATGTTAAGGTCTTAATTCATGCAGGCATAAGGAGGCGGAGCCTGCACACAGTGTTTTTATATTTTTCTCTGCTTAAAGAACTCGTACGTTATTGTGTGTTATATTATTTTAATATATGTTGCGCACACTCTCACACACACATTATTTTACATGATCTTTATCTGTTTCAGCCTCGTGTGTCAGGAATGAACTTGAAGTCTGCAGGATTTTTCTGTTCATGCAGCTCATTGCACAGCATGTGTGTGTGTGTGTGTGTGTGTGTGTGTGTGTGTGTGTGTGTGTGTGTGTGTGTGTGTGTGTGTGTGTGTGTGTGTGTGGTATTTATTGACCTCTTGTGCCCTAGGCTGTTGTATTTTTTATTATTTATGCATCCTGATTTGGAGTCTGACGATTGTGCGGCCAAAATAAACGTCCCCGGGCTGTGAATGACAGACTCTCAGGAG
This sequence comes from Australoheros facetus, assembly GCA_030220045.1. Taxonomy (NCBI): domain Eukaryota; kingdom Metazoa; phylum Chordata; class Actinopteri; order Cichliformes; family Cichlidae; genus Australoheros; species Australoheros facetus. Next base: position 3,111 of record JASGAU010369419.1, on the reverse strand, counting down.
ACGTTCAAATACAATAAGTTTCCCCGCTCCGTCTTTATTTTTACTTCCACATAAACAGTTTCTGAATCAGAGGCTGAATGAGATTCTCGTTACAGCGACTGTGATTGTGATGCTGTCAAACCTGCTCTGAGAATCTCAGCACGAGGGAAGCAAACAGTGTTGCATCCATTTTAGTCTCTGCAGGCGTTTCTGAGGCATCGGGGAGGCTTCAGAAAGCTGCTCCTGTATGAATAAGACATGAAGGCTGATCCCAGAACTGTTCAGGCTCAGCTTTTATATCTAAAAACCAACCAGCTCAGCAGTTCACCTGATACATTCAGAACGATGATATAATACAAATCCTACTTTTCCATGTGTTTGACCCCAGAGACCCCAAAATGTATCTGCCTAAAATATGTGTGAATGACTATAATAAGAAACACATCCACTGGATATTTTTGAGGTTTAATCAGAGATTTGTATTTATTAAAAGGATAAAACTTTATTAAAAGTTCATGTTAACGTGATGTCATTGCTCCTCACTGCTGTTATAAAGTTAGCAATGATTAAAGTTATTTCTTCGTTTTAATATCAGACCGGTGAAAAGTGCAGAGCGACGTTTGATATGAACAGATCATTTTAAATCGGTGGGTTTAGAGAATAACAGCTGGCTTCTTCCCAGAGTGAAATCATCTGCAGCTATTAGACTAATAAATCAATACATTTGGCACACTTTAGTGTGTTGTCCACCCACGGTGATGCTAACTAGTTGTGTGGTGTCTCTGAGAGAGGGGGCGGGGCTGCAAATCAGCTGCATTCATAACGTCTACCTTCCTTTAATGCTCGTTGAGCTGAGCTGAATTTCACCTGTTGATGTTTCTCACGTGCAGCTGTTGCTCGAGAGTTGTCCACCGTGTTGGATGTGATGCAGACACTGGTTGCTGGGGAAACGGTTGTCAGTGGTTGCAGCGGGTTGCTCGCTCTCAGTTGCAGAGGAGGTGCAGTGATGTGTTGGTTGGTAGCTCCCTGAGCAGCAGTAACATTTGACGAAGTGCGACACAAACTGGAGACGGCTCGCCTTCAAAGTAAAAGCTGTGTCTTTTGAACCATGTTGGCTGCAGCGCCGCCTCCAAACTTATGGCACGGATAAACCTGTGAACTGTGCTGTGACAGCAGCTCCCTGCACAGCAGACGCAGCCTCTCATATCAGTGCTGCTGGACTCTGAGGGAGGTTTGCAGGAGCCAAGTCTGTGCTGAGCCCACACTGAGAGTTTCATCAGTGTGTAAGCAGGAAGGTGGACCGAGGCCAGGCTGACCGGCGCGCACACACACACAGAGACACACATGCACACGTGCACACACACACACACGCACACACACAGAGACAAACATGCACACGTGCACGCACGCACACACACACACACACACACACACAGAGACACACATGCACACGTGCACGCACGCAAACACACACACACACACACACACAGACACACACACAGAGACACACATGCACACGTGCACGCACGCACACACACACACACCCACACACACACACACACACACAGAGACACACATGCACACGTGCACGCACACACACAGCCGTCATCCCTGCCCTCTCTTCTTCCTCTTCATCTGTCTCACTTCCACTGAAAAAAGGGTTTTGTGCGTTTCTGTGTTGTTCTCACTGAAGCTTCAGTTTCTCTTTGCTAACCTGTCTGTGAGCACGCGGCGCCGTTCTCCGTCCATGTGCTGTTTGTGTTGTTGATGGGGGGGCTGAGGACTGTGGTGTCCCTGGCTCACCCCGTCATGCAGAAAGCCTGGGTTAGCTGCAGTGACAGCATGATAACAGCGCTGTCCTCTGCTCCGCTTTGATCTAACGGCACTTTGTCCTGCCTGTAAAGACCCTGCAGTGCTAGAAACAGATGATCCTCTATAAGCAGACAATTGGTGACAGTGGAGAGGAAGAAGTCCTGCAGGAGCAGGGTCACGGAGGGGCAGGCTGCTGTGGCCGTTTGGGGGGGTGAAGGGTTACAGACAGAGAAGACAAAGGTTTATAATATGCAGTAATGAAATATGGAAAGAGGTGAGTGGAGAAGAAATGCTCAGAGCATCATGAGAAGCCCCCCCAGCCTCTTGAACCTTTAGCAGCATAACTGTGTGATGGCTCAGGGTCACCTGATCCAGCCTTAACTATAAGCTTTATCAAAAAGGAGAGCTTGAGGCCCCGTGTCTGCCTGCTCGACTAAACCCTCAGACGGCTGTGGGGATAATATGAAACTATGAAGTGCTTAAGATATGATGGAGCCTGATTATTCTGGACTTTGTGTGTGAAGAGGAGGATTTATTATTCTGGATTAAAAAGGGAGCCAAGAAGGAGAAGCTATGCTGATCAGTTTGGTCTGCGATGTTTCAGCTCAACAACCTGATCTGAAGGAATTCTACAATGACTCTGATCAGGAACAACCTGATCAGGATGTTCCCGATCAGGATGTTCCCGATGACGGCAGTGATGCTCAGAGGACGGTCCTGGAGATTTGGAGTATCTGGTTGGATATCATGTTTCATGTTTCGACTTTAAGAGTAATCACAGTGACCTGAACCTCCCTGCAGCACCGCGCTGACACTTTGAGCTCCTCCTGAGGATTATTGAGAGAAAAAAGGGCATTCAGAGAGCGCAGGCTGCACTGACGCTCTGCTTCTTTACAAGGACGTGATCAGGCAGATGAAACCAGCCCGAGGGCAGAGATTTATATGTGAAACCAGCCAATTAAAGAAGTGAACTTTCTGATGTAGATGTTTCTGTTGTGACATTAGGCAACACAAGCCGTGATTCAGAAACAGTGTGCAACAAATAAAGCCTCAGTCTTTGTGTTCAGATGTGAGAGCATGAGGTAGCCTTCCTTTCTGGAGCTCTTACACACACACACACACACACACACACACACACACACACACACACACACACACACACACTCTGAATGCTGAGTTTGAGTCGTGTGCGTCACTGCTGCTGGGAGAGTGAGGACACTGTTTGGCAAATGTCGCTGTAACATTATAGACAATGGTAAATCTAAATCTGTATCCACAACACACCCACTGCATCACACACACACACACACACACACACAC
>JASGAU010369416.1:5541-35882 GCA_030220045.1 Australoheros facetus | reverse complement strand
GTGTGTGTGTGTGTGTGTGTGTGTGTGTGTGTGTGTGTGTGTGTGTGTGTGTGTGTGTGTGTGTGTGTGTGTGTGTGTGTGTGTGTGTGTGTGTGCCTCTCTGCGGGTGGTGCAGCATTATCACTGCTGTGTTTTATTAGCATTAGAGCACAGTGTTTAGATCGAGGCGCAGTAATCTGATCCCTAAGGGAGATTGAGCTAAATGTCAGTGAGCCACCTTGAGCTTTGCACTGCTACAGCCGGGCCCACAACAGCACCAAGGGTCACAAGTGAAGCACACAGAGGAGCAGTTCCAACACGGACCACAGCCTGTAGGGAGACGGAGAGAGGCAGAAGCAAGAATAAATGTAAATGTGGGGGTAGAAGACAAAAAGGTGGCAAACCTGTGTGGAGTTGAGAGGAATGAAAGTAGAGGAGTATCATGACTAGTCTGCTTCCACGTATTCCCATTCATGACACGTCATCTTAAGACTTTAAAAAACCAGTGAAGCATGAAAGTGTTTAAAACAGCATTAATGTGAGAATCATTCATTTATGACGATATAAATTACAAGCAAGTAATTTCATTTTGCTTCTTCTTCTGGCTGCTTCCTTTGAGGGTCACCACAGTGGGTCATCTGCCTCCGTCTCACTCTATCCCTACCGTCCTCCTGTCACTCTGAACCATGGCTTATCACAGTTGTTATCATAGTTGGCTCAAAAAATAGAAAAATAACCATTCAGCTCTACAGAGGATTTCAGTGTCTTCTTGTTGGGCTGTTTAACTGTTTCACTTCACCGTGATGGTTAACTCTCATTTTCAGAAGCAACAGTCAGTTATTCTCCCCTGAAAACCCACCTGACTGTTCCTGCTCTGCACCAACAGCAGGCAGACAAAAATGGGTCTAGTCGGTTTATTTATATGGCAAATTTAAACACCACAGATTTTAACCAAAGGGCTCCACAGCAATGAAAAATGATAATCATACTTACAGTACAAAAAACAGTTTTAAAAAAGTAAAATAAATAAAAACAGTGTGATAAATGACACAGTGAATTACAACACAGGACACCCTAAATGGACAATCAAGACTCATAGTACCCTAAATCATAGCTATACAGAGTGATGTGCCCCCAGTGTGTTTGCTTGTGTTTGGTAGATTTTGTCTACCTAAATGTCCATATTTGTTAAAGAAAGAGAAAGACCGTGTTAGTGGAGACCAAACAGAGCAGCTTTCAGTCTGACATTCATGAAGTGGTCATGTACAGGTTGTATACTAATCAAAGGCTTGGCAGATCACTACACTGTAAACCCGGATAAGTTGAATCTACTTAAAAAAATCAAGGTAACTCGTTGCCTTAAATTTTTTAAGTAATGAAACAGTTCATTTAACTCAGCCTGTTAAGTAAGCACTACTGCATTTCCAATTGAGCTAAATTGTATGTTCTAATTATTATTGTAGGGTCTTTACCCACAATACAAAGCGCCTTGAGGCGACTGTTTGTTGTGATTTGGCACTATATAAATAAAATTGAATTGAATTGAATTAATTGACCAAACTTATCTTTTAAAGTTCATGAAAAAATAAAATGTCTTTTGATCAATCAATTCCCCTTTCCTTGGGGTGGGGGCTGGAGCCTATCCCAGCTGACAAGGCAGTAAGAAGCAGGGTACACCCTGTACAGGTCACCAGCCTGTTGCAGGGCTGACACAGATAACCATTCACACTTGTGGGCAATTTAGAGAGACCAATTAATCCAACCCTACTAACTGCATGTCTTCAGATTGTGGGAGGAAACCCACACAGACACAGGGAGAGCATACAAACGCCACACAGCAAGACTCCCGGGCTAAGGCAGAATTGAACCCAGACCTTCTAGATGACATTTTACCTGTGAGGTAGCACTGCCAACCATCATGCCACCATGCAGCTGCACATTACAGTAATCCAGTCTGTTAAAACTGGTATAAACTAGATTTTTAAGCAGGTGCAAAACTTGATGATATTAAGTTGTTTGAACTCAAACACATGATTACAATAAGATAGACCATCAAAAAGTACAGTCTACTCAGCATTAGGAAGTAATGTTCACATTCTAGGTAATTTTAAGTAATATGAACTCAATATTTTTAAGTGGAATCAAAATCTGGGTTTACAGTGTAGATAAATGAGAACTGTAAAGTCCGTAAGGCACTTTTTTGGAAAATCCATAGGAACTGTACAGGCAACCTTTTATCATATCAGGTGTCTTGAAACATCCAGTAACTACAACATTTTTGCTAAAAAAAAAAAGGAAACATTAAGTCAGTGATGTGTTAACTGGATGTTTCTGCAGCATCTAATTGCTAAAACTTTTTTCTTTTTCTTTTTCTTTTTCTTTTTTTGCTGTTGCAGGTTTTAAAGACTTGTAAGTCAATTTGCAGCTGATAACAGATCCCAGCTGGGTTCCCTTCTGTTTACACTTGGCCGTGCATTATGTTTTCAACATGGGCATACACATGCATTTTCACACCTGTCGCATTGTCATGCGATATATGTGACGACAAGGTAACCGAGACCAGACCAGTTGGGACTGTGGATGTATTATAAGAACTGAGCACCGGATTCAAATATGGCACCTGCCCCCGCCCCCCCAGACTGAAAATTTCTCACCTCACGCATAAACCAAAAAAGATCTCAAGCTTCTGTGTTGTGTTCCATGGTTAGGAGTGCTGAATTGTGATGGGAGAATGGGGTGATACATAGTGAAAGATTACAAAAGATTTAAAAATACAAAGTGGAGTCACTTGCGATAGACTGTCATGCTGTCCAGGGTGTATCCCACCTCTCGTCCTATGATGGCTGGGACAGGCTCCAGCATCCCTGAGACTCTGAACTAGATAAGTACTTAAGAAGCTGGATGGATGGATGGGTGGATGGAAAGTGGAGTCACAGTTTCACATGGCACAGTATGACACTTTAATTAGCATGCCGGAAGGGTGTGATTGTAAAGATTTTACACAAAATACCAAATACTTCACCCAACAGTCCTCTGTGTTTTCCTCTGCTTCCTGCAAGCATGTTTGATACAAAGGTATTAATCTCCCATGCAATCAAGGAGCGTTTCTTCAAATTACTGCAAATGATGTGCAGACAAGACAAGACAAGACAAAAGATAAGATAAGATAAGATAAGATAAGATAAGATAAGATAAGATAAGATAAGATAAGATACTCTCTTGAACTCTTTTTTTAGGCCAGAGGATGTAGCCTAAGAGATATCCTTCAGCAGTCTAAGGTTTTGATTTATCAGACCGCCACATTCAGCGTCAGTCCATCTTTTGTTATCTTGTGCCAGCTGCATATGGACTACAATTATATGGTTTTTCCTTGCATGGCGGGATGCCGCACCAACACTTTTCAGGAGTAAAACATGTCCATTCAGCACTGGTTTTCAGTCTTGTCTCCTCCATTCAGCAATTTGTTATCTGAGAAGGTGAAAGAAGAAATTCAAAACAAATGAAACAAGACAAGGTGGTCCCAAGCAGCTCAACTTCCCAAGGTCTCCAAGGTTGGGAACCACTTAAAAATGGAAATCAGGTACTTGAAATGTGCTTATACTTACTTCTCACTGCTGAAAAACTGAGCTCTTTCAGTGTCTTTTACATTTCTTTTATTCATTTGCTGAGTGAATGAGTGTCCACATTTCTACAGACATGTGGATACGCACGTGCTCACCAGTGTCCATTCAGACAGCCTTTATGTTGCCTCTCCTTACTAACCATGCATGTTCTCTTATGCACATCTTATTTCCAGCCTGCTGGGACCCCTCTGCAGTTGCTGCCCTCTCCCACCCCCCTTCACCTCCCTCTCTGCCTATTCTTTACCAAGGGCACATCCCTGTCCACCTATTTGTGACGTTCGCATCCAATGAGGGGTGAGTGCATGGTGGACAAGCACCAATGAGGCAAGTTTTTCATCTCTATAAAACTTTTCAGGACAGTTTGCAGGGTTGCACTTTCTGTCAGTCCAGGGCTCCGAGAGGAGAGCAACAGCCCAGAGAGCGAGAGAGAGAGTGAGAGAGAGAGGGGCAGAGAGAACAAGTGTGAACCAAGGGGGGTTGCCAGTTTTTAATCCCAATCCCACACTTCAAGAAAGTGGTGGGTGAACACAGCTTTATTTCTTTGAAGTTTCAGTGTCTGGCCAGCTCTAATTTTTTTTTCTATCCCTTTTGTCCCGAAGCCTCTCCGTTTGAGTGAGGATGGAGAACGCACACATCAAAGAGTCTGCAGACGTTCTGTCCTACTTTGGCGTCACTGAAGACACCGGCCTGTCGCCTGAGCAGGTTAAGAAGAGCCTGGAAAAGTATGGCTACAATGGTGAGGGAGAGAAAGAAGTGGATGGATGGATGGATGGATGGATGCATGGATGACTAGGAGGAACACTTGGATGGAGCCTTGGAGAGTGGAAAGAAAGAGTAGTAATGAATGATGGTGAATCACATGATGGGGAGGTCCAGGAGAAGGAGCACATGCATCAGATTTAGCTCGGATGAGAGATGGCAGACATACAAGAGGTACCTTGGAGTTTAACAAGATAAAATGGCAGGAACAGAGACCCTGAGGGAGGGGGGAGGTGAAGGAGGACAAGAGGCAGCAGTGTCGGTTTCAAAGCTGTGTGTGACTTTGTGATGCTGGTCTAATTAAGGGAAACTATCTGACTGACACAAAGCAGGAGTTATGTTTGTTGAGCAGGTGCATCAGGGTGTCAAGTTTCTGACAACTGCCACTGGTTTTAGTTTAGATTGGGGGTAATTTATTTGTATTTTGAAACTCAGGCACGAGAGCCCCTTCTTGACTCAAGGTCAACATATTTACTTTTGTCTCAGCAGATGGAGTTTGCTCAGTTGTTTCAGTCTCAATGCCCTTTGTAAAAAAAAAAAAAAAAAAGCATCAGAGGCCCTTTTTTCCATGAAAGACACTGGCTTATCACAACAGGGAAAGCATGGGCATGAATGCAATTGTATGCAGATAACTGCTTGGCTTATGAGTCAGAATGACTAGTACTTATCTTATTGGAAAAAGAGCGATCATGAAAATTCCTACCTCTGCTTCCCATCTACTCAGCAGAAAATCCGACATTCAGTAAAACGAAGAGAAAGCTTGTTTTTGAATATGCATTTCTAAGTGTTGTTTTATTGTTGCATTAAATCAGGCAGGGGGCCTCTATTTGGTGAGGAGAGTATGAATTCTGCAATATATATTGTGTCCTTTATTCTGATGGTTTTAGGGTCAAATCTGTTGATCTGGCTTCATTTTCACTCTGCAAATATCAGAACAAATGTAGTAAATGGTGTGCTTTATTAATGGTCTCTGTCTCTCACCATCAACAGAGCTGCCAGCAGAGGAAGGTGAGTCAAACCAAAACCTTAAAAACCTGCATGCCTCTTTTAACATCCGTATACAACTGTTCCCATCACTTCCTGGTTTCATGTGTTTAACACTTGTTACTGGATCCAGTATTGCAATAATGTGTCTACACCTCACATTACCCAAGAAATGAGCTGTTAGCATCCCAAAGACAAGCACAGAGTGGTGGGAGGATAATGAAAAATATGAATGAAAAAGTTAATCATCATTCATTAAATATGTGTTTCTGCCTCAATCACAGTTACTGCTTCTCTATTTAATCCTGTATGTTTGTCAGGCTAGCATGTATAATCACAGAAATTCTCAACACTGTACTGACATTGAATAACAGTTTAAAATTTAGGATATATATATTTATCTCTATTTGTTTATCAGGTAAGAGTATCTGGGAGTTGGTGGTGGAGCAGTTTGAGGACCTGTTGGTCAGAATCCTGCTGCTGGCAGCCTGCATCTCTTTTGTGAGTCTCATGATGCAAAGCATCTGCTTCTGTAACATTCATAAAGTTTTTCACACTGAAATACTTACGGTATAATGCACAGAGCCTGCAGGCATTCAGAAACCATTCATCCAAGCAGAACATAACATGATGTTTTAAGTTAGAGAAAAATTAACCAACTCAATATGACAAAAAAAGGATAAGAGGATAGTTTCTCAGCAGTACATATAAAGGTTGTGTTTGTTATTTCAGTGATGAACGCCACGTGACATTTTCTAACCTCTTCCTGTATTTCAGACATAATATATTTCATATATTTCACTCTGTTACATGATTTTCCAACTTGTCCAAAAGCATGAAAATGTTTGTGAAAGGAAATCAAGTTTTAGAAATCTGACAGATCACATGTTTGAGAGGTTATTTAGCATTTAGTGAGTTAAAGCTGAGCAGTCAGAAAGTTTTATTAGCACTTTCCATTCTTTGCCCAAGGCTATCCACAAACAAGCCCCCCCCCCATCAAAAGATTATCTCAGACTACCAATCCCTGAAGATGTGTATTAGCTGCTCAAATTCACTGCAGGTTTTTCATTTCTTATTAGTGCTTCTAAAGATGGAGTGAAGTCAAAGTGTGAGCTTGTGTGAAGTGCCACACAATTAGAACTGAAACAAAAAGGAGACAAAAACAGGATTGGGGATTATATAAGAGCAGCACATAAAGAAAGTGACAGCGAGAGCAAACAGCAGTTGTCAGTGGTGAGTTAGCTCACGCACCTCAGCGATGCCCCGTGGCCGTGCAGTGGAAGTAGAAGAGTCTCTGTTCTTGAATTCTGCTGGCTTTGAGGACACGTTTCCTTGAAACTGTGAGCAACAGTGGGGCAGCAATCTTTGAGGTACATTTTCGCTCTTTTGCTGGGGCTGAATACACCCCAGGGTTACCTCTGGATGGTCACAGTTTTTTTGTTTTTGTGCCTGGAGCAAACCACACTTGTGTGGCTGTTTCTTTTAGATTCTACCTATAATTTTAACTGTAGCAGCTGAAGTAAAAACCCTGCTTTGTGGCCTTTTGTGTCTGAATTTCATGTTACAATTCATGAACCTCATCCTTGCTTAAATAGGGGCTCATCTGGGATCTGAGCTGTTTCCTTGCCAAACAAACAGACACACACAGAGAGACACACACACACACCTCAGCTGACAAAACACCATGTACATCATCAAGTTATTAGATTACCTTTAGTGCCACTCTCACTGACACAAGGAATCCCTCTCCCTCTCCATCCTCCCCTCCCTGTTGCTCTCTCCAAAACAATTTTACGAAGGCAACTAGGTTGTTCACATTGTTTAATCTTCAATCTCTGCCCTCAGGCCTCCCGGTACAGCTGTCACTATGGCCTTAGAAGGCCTGATGGCTGTGTGTGAAATAGAGAGAGAACAAGAGATAGAAAGAGAGTGGCAGTGCATGTGCATGGCAGGAGCTTTATTTTAAGAAAGTCTCAAGCCAGGACGAGAAACTGTATCCTTGGACAAAGGTCAGGGATGGAAGGAACGAGGGATGGCTTGCAGCACCAGGAGAGAGTGAGAGACAGATAAGAGGGCAGGGGGGCTGGGGATTGGGTTGCACAATGGCATTGTTTGTTACAATGACAAATGAGAGCAATAGATTCAGAGTCATATGTGGTTTCTAAAAGAGAGAACAGTAAATACTACAAATACATGGTCATCCTATTCATACACCCAGGAATGTTCAACTACTGCAAGGTGCTGACAGGCGCTGACACTCAGTCTGGAGATCGATTGTGTCTTTGAAGGGAAGCACAGTGAAGACAGACCAGAGAGAGCAAGCAATCAAGCCTTTTTTTTTTTTTTTTTTTTAAAGCGAGAAAAGATGTGAGATGAAAAGATCATGATGCTGAGCTAAAAGCTAAATGCGACAAGAGAAGGATGGGAGGACTTTACTCTTTTCTCTCTGGTTAGGTCCGTGCTCCGCTGGCCTGCAACTAATCTGTGTCAATGTCAACACGAGGCCTTTCCGAAACATGCCAGCATTGGTAACGTGTAGCTCCCACTCACAGGGGCGCACGTGTGTGCGACTATAGGTTTAGAAAAGAGTCACATGTGGAGGATTTCACACATAGAATAATGTACAGTGCAACAGTGACAAAGAGAAATGTCATTTGATCCAGCAGCGGTGCAGAAATAGCTCCAAGCTGTGACAAATGTATGTTTATGTTTTATGCTACTCAGCAGTAAAAGATAATACTTTCACCCTGAGCAGCAGGTGCACAACAAATGTAAAGTGTATCACAGGCTTAGCAGCGGTAACAATGTATAATTTTAACTCGAAAGGAAAGGGTCCATATAATTACATCAGCATCAACAGACCCAGAAGTGGAGCTGACAAAATAAGAATGATTTAAAAGAACTTTAAATATACTAAAGATGTTTCTGGACAAATTTTTATAATAAAGCATCTACAGTATTTCAGCATGATAAAACGGCACTGCTGCATAACATAAATGGACCTCTTAGAGCTGTTTGTTTTACTGATTGTAGCAGAAGATGGTGAAAACTCTCCCACAGGTCCCAGAATGTGAAATCTGAATCATTATTTATATTACTTGTTTGCTTAAAACTGAGAAAATCTGCAGATCCCAACATTTACTCCTTCATCCCTGACTTAAATGATTACCTGCACATTTAAATGACATTTAACCCTCCAGGCTGAATCATCAGTTGATGGCAAAAATGCAACAAAACTGAAAATAGATTGAACTAATTTATTAAGTACACATGCTAAATATTTGCTGACTTTAGTGTCTTGTCAACAGACTTCACACAAATATTCTAAACAACATAAAGCAAATGTGAACGCCTTCAAATCTGGACTCTAACGTGCACCGTCTCTCTGTCTGTCTCAGGTGCTGGCTTGGTTTGAGGAAGGGGAAGAAACCGTTACTGCCTTTGTCGAGCCCTTCGTCATCCTCCTCATCCTCATTGCGAATGCTGTTGTTGGAGTGTGGCAGGTCAGTGAGCACACACACACACACGCACACACAATCACAAGACCACACACCTAATACTGAATGCTGTCTTTTACACACGAACCTAAATAGACTCTTATACTTAGAAACAGTCGTGCCCATTAAATCACACAGATCAGCAGCTTGCTCAGGCCTTGTGTCCTTTACAGAGAGCGTACACTCCTTCCAGAGGAGTGGCTTAGATCTCAAAGATCAAGCAAAGCCAGAACAAGAGGCATGACGTAAACAGGAGGTGAAAAGGTGAAAGGTTAAGCCAACAGAGCGTGTGGAGGGAGGCTGACGGACTGGGACGCGTCCTGCATTGAAGGTTTAAACTGCTTCGTTACAATCCGCACTTTGCAATCCTCAGTAAAAATACAGAGGGACGATCACGTTACCATAGGCCCGCGTTTTGTGCGTGTGTGGTTGAGAGGTTCATATCAACTCTGCGGCAGTCATTTGGAAACTATGCACAAGGATTCACACATGGGGGATGTGGAGGAGAATGGAGAGAGGGAAGGCAGCTGGCATAAGTTGGGCTTTACACTTTGAGGCGGTCGAGGGCAGCCTTGGAAGAAACCGCAGACTGAAAAGAACATCAACCTGTCTGACTCCTTCTGTGCTGCCTACTTTTATTGGCTGATAATGCAGCACGATGAACAAGAAATGACTGCAAGCTTTTAAAATGGAATTTAACCTGCTTAATGTCTGTTAAACCTACCAAATTATAGTCTCCAAAAAAGCACATTGGGAAAGCTTCATAATAATAGAAAGCAGTGGCCTCAAACTAGGAATGCACTGATATATCCGGCATACATTGGGTCAGTGACCTTAACGCTAATGACTGATATTGGCATTTACTAATGCCACTGCCTGATGATTATCTGCCACAGAAACTTAGGGCTGGATCAATGTTCAAAGACAGCATGAAGAAGAGCTGAAAGTCTTTTATTAACTTTTATAATGATGTGTTTTGCCGGAACAAAACAAAATCAGTCCGTCCCAACCACAAAAGGGCTGTCGCTTTTTATTTAGGCCACTGATATATTTGACAAAATTCATTATACTGCATATTTACAAAGTTATTGCCGGAATACTGAACAGGATTTCCCTATAAAGCCCTGCGCAAAAGTCTTGAATCACCCCTCATTTCTTTATACTCTGCTCCCAAGCAGACAGACGTTGTTGTGATTTTTAAAGTGGTCTTGATAAATAGTTCTCCAGGGTTTTTGAGGTAAGTTTTTCTTTGGACATTGGCTGCTTTTTCACTCATTGTCAGTGCAGTCCTTTTACCTGACTTTTTTTGAAAGAATTATTTTTTTTCTTTGTTAAGCCATCTAAGACTGCCCAATCATTCAAGATAAAAAAGGCACCAGCGTTGTGTCTACACATAACAGGCAACTTAGCCAAGAACCAATTTTAAAATGTATCTTTAGGCACTTTGTTACTAACAGCCTTTCACAAAGACACATCATTTGTTCTCATTTCTTTAATTGAATCCATGAAAAATGCCAAAGAAAACAGTCTGTCAGGCATAAAATGGTATTTTTGCACCAACAAGGTGATTCCCAAAAAAGCTGCTAGCCAACAACTCAGCATGGTGTGCAGTGCGTCCTTAAAAACATTTGAGGAAACTGGACAAGTGGAGGACAAAAGAAGTGAAAAACTATCTACGTACAGCAGATGGACAGTAGCCATTTTTAAGGAGGGGAAACAGGGAGAAAAGGCTGAGGTATGCCAAATTACACAAGAACTGGATTCATAACTCCATAAGTGGCAACAGGTGTTATGGAGTGATGAATTTAATTTTGACATTTTTGGTTCAAATTACCTTCAATATATACAGAGGAGGTGGGGAGAGAGGTACAACAGAGAGTGTCTACAGCCATCTGTAAAACATGGTGGAGGCTCGGTGATGGTTTGGAGCTGCATTTCAGCCAGCGGTGTTGGAGATCTTGTCAAAACTGATGAAATTCCATCTTCTGGAAAGCATCTGATTGTCAACAGCTTCATTTTTCAGCATGACAATGATCCCAAACACACTACCAGTGCAATAAAAGCATACCTGGATAGAAAAATACTCAGTGGAACACTATCAGTCATAGATGGCCCTCCCCAGAGCCCAGACCTCAACATTATAGTGTGGGATCATCTTGACAGAGAACAGAACAAAAGGTAGCCAACATCCAAAGAAGAGCTTTGAATGTCCTTCAAGAAGCCTGGAGAACTATTCCTGAAGACCACTAAAAAAAATGACAAGAAAGCTGCCTCAGAGAGTTTAGGCTGTGCTGAAGAATAAAGGTGATCAAACTAATTATTGACTTTCAAGTTTGTTAGAATTGTACAAACTCTGTTTTTTGCCTGATATCTCCATGTATATGTGTACATTTTAAATACGTTTCTGCATCTATTTCTCATTTTTCCTTCAAAATATGAAGTAATGAAGGGTGACTTAAGACTTCTGCATAGTACTGTACATTGTATTCTGTTGGTTTATATTCTTGAGATCTGATAAGGTTGCAAGATAAATCTGAGGTTTAAGAGATGAATAATAAGTTTGGAGGAACAAAAGAAACCATGTCTGACACTATCCTTTTGTTAATGTTTGATCAAACTGGGGATCTGGTTGAATAGTGTGTACTTTTTATCAATCACACGTCTCTAAATGTGTCACATTGTTGACAGGTTTCATGCAAAGGAAAGACTTGACAAACTGACACGACTTGCTGCACAATCAGGCAGAGGTGTCAAGGAACCAAAATGATTATATGTTTGTTTTGTGTGCATTTTTTGAAACAGGAACGCAATGCAGAGAGTGCCATCGAGGCCCTGAAGGAGTACGAGCCTGAAATGGGGAAAGTTTACAGGGCAGACAGGAAGAGTGTGCAAAGAATCAAGGCCAGGGAGATCGTTCCTGGTGACATAGTGGAGATCTCTGGTAAGATTTACCTGCTGCCACTGAAAACCCATATATGTGGTCCAAATTAGGCTGACATAACAACCCAAAGCAATCTACAAGTTCTAGTGAAGTAGGATGAAATGTCACAAATTTGATTTAATTAATTTTCAAGGATTTCTTTTTTGTTGTATTTTGAGCAGTTAAAACATTAAACTTCTCAGCATCACTGCGGCTACTAATAGCATCACATGCAAGTGTGTGAATACATGAGTACAACTGTCCTTCAAAATCAACAGGGCCCCTTTTAAGGCAGTGACAGAGAAAAAGGAGTGGGGGGGTGAGTGAAGGCATAAGCTTGAGTATGAGCGCTCACTCCTCTGTCTCTCCCCTCTGTTTGCTGTACACCTGTTCTTTTCATTTCATGATCTCCCCAAGGTCTCCCTCTCCCTCCAACTCTTACTGTGGTATCGGTTTTCAACAACAACATTATCCATCCAGAGTGCTAAAACCAGTCAACCCCCCCATCCAGTTGTAACACTGCAGTCATACTGTCACAAAGCTCTTTGTGTTGTAATGCTGCCAAATGAATAAAACACTAAAAAAAACAAATGTTAACAAAGGGCCCGTTTTTGTGTTTGGGTTCGGTTCTGTGAACACTAGTTGGTGACAAAGTGCCAGCTGACATCAGGATCATCTCCATCAAATCTACAACCCTGCGTGTGGACCAGTCCATTCTTACTGGTATGTGTTGTTTCAAAAGTCCCAAAAAAAAAAATATTTTTGTGATTTCTGTCACCTCTCCTGACAACTCCATCCAACACTCGTGTCTGCAGGTGAGTCTGTCAGTGTGATCAAGCACACAGATCCCGTCCCAGACCCTCGAGCTGTCAACCAGGACAAGAAGAACATGTTGTTCTCTGTGAGTCTTTTTCCTGCTTTCTGCTCTCCTTGACCTTTCCATTTCCATCAGACTTCTCAAAACCCACCTGCTGCTTTAACATCCAAATGGACCTCATTATTCCACCAAATAACCATTACAGCAGACATTTCACATGTCCTTGTTGGAAACCTACTGGTGTAACTTATAATGTTGAGAAATTTTTGATGTTAACTGTCAGTCCGCTGATTGCCTGCTCTGTGCTGTCTAAAGGTATTAAGCAATTAAGTCTTACTTCATGATCTAATTAATCTAACATGTCAAAATAGTAAAAGAATGTGTGTAATTAAAATTAATGGCATATTATCTTCATCTGCAGGGGTCTTGGTACTGTGCCTGCATCAAAAACTGCCCCACTGTTAATGTTAGTAGAAACACTGAGGGAAAATTATAGTACTTCACTCTCATAAATTAAAGATAAACATCTGTTTTAGATTTTCTTGCCACAAGGGTGTGCTTTAATTTTATTATTTGACTTGTGCTATATCATCTATTCACTGACATTGTTCACGTCTGTAAGTGACAGAATTTGATACATTTCTATACTTCAATTAACACACTTTACTACAGACAGTATTTAATCCAATGACTGTATCTGAACAATCATTATACAATATACAATGTTTAAGTAGACTGGACATTTAAAAAATGGACATAGCCACTATGACTCATTCTGTTTTGTTGTTTTGCAGACATGTGACCACTAACCAAATGACATTAACTTGTCTGCCACTTTTGATGGCAACAGTGTAGGACCAATTGAATAAGACCCCAGTCGCACAAGCCTAGAGACCCCTGGTAACCACCATTTGCTAGGAAAAATGTTAATTCTCTGACCGGTTGGTGAAAACCTCTTTGTGATTGCTTTGGTTGCTAGAAGATTGCCACAGTGCGTCATAGTTTGGACGGAGCAGACCGTTTACTGTCTGAGCTGCAGGGAAACTGAAAAGTGCAACACAGGCTGTAAGTAGAGACTGCCTTCAAAGTAAAAGTCGTGCCTTTTGAAAAGTGTTAACTGCAGCACTGAGGCACAACTTTTACTTTGAAGGCAAATAGTCTCTGTTTCTGGTTTGCGTTGCACTGCTCAGCCAATAGTTAGCAAGTGTTTGCAGACAAACTGGCGTCCTCTGAGCAAACTACAAGAGACCACAGCAATCTGCTCACATCCACAACAATCTCAAGGAGGTTATTCGTGCTAATTTCACTAAGTGACAGCTGGGTATTTATTCCTATATTAAGTTGGATACTAATTTTGCCCATTGAAACAAAACAGAAACCTTTAAAGTAAATCTAGTTACCAGAAAGCTGGACACTCTTGAATGTCTTTTAGTACAGTTGAACACAGAATAAGCAAGAGCTGAGTGTGAATGAGAAACCAAGGTTGCAGCCTGCTTTATCTGCTTTATTCATTTTCCTGTAAATATGACTGTATTTCTCAAAGTAAACATCATGTTGTCTTAGACTAGACAGGAAACCCACAGTTTAAGACCATAAATTCAACAAGAAAATGTTAACGGTTATTTTCTCACAGATTTCTACACAATTAAACTTGTTTTTTGCAACCATAGGAGTTTTACCTGATGATAGCAGTGGAGGAAATAAAAGCCAAGGCATGATCATCCAATAGCTGTCAAGAGACCACACTCATTGTGTTTAATCCTTTGGGCATCACATCTGTACATAGTCTATTGTCTGTCTTATAATTATGTATCTCACTGTCTTTTAAATCTCTGTTCAGGGCACCAACATTGCTGCCGGTAAAGCCACTGGTATTGCTATTGCAACCGGTGTCTGTACTGAGATTGGTAAGATTCGTGACCAGATGGCTGCCACCGAGCAGGAGAAGACCCCTCTGCAGCAGAAACTGGATGAATTTGGAGAGCAGCTCTCAAAGGTGGGTGAGACAGACAGCCTTTCGCCTGCATCAGTATAATTTCTTCATGTCATAAATGTTTTAATATTGCTGGATTGAGATTGAAAATTGCAAGCAATGCCTTACACATTCCCCCACCCCCACTGCCTATCCTCCAGGTCATCTCCCTCATTTGTGTGGCCGTGTGGATAATCAACATTGGTCATTTCAATGACCCCGTCCATGGAGGCTCCTGGATCCGTGGTGCAATCTATTATTTCAAGATTGCTGTGGCTTTGGCTGTGGCTGCTATTCCTGAAGGTAAGCCCCTGGTTTTACCTTCTATTTGACTACTCAACCATATTGAATATTCATGTTGTGAAACTCATCTGTGATGCTGCTTCCAGTCTATCCAAAATTCTTTTTACCGTAGAGCCCTACAATAAGTAGGGATAAAGGGATAAATAAGCTACCTTTATTCATTTTCTTACCACTGAAAAGTGGTACGAAAATGGATTTTGTGGCAGTATTTGCTAGAATGAGATACTTCTTGGGTGTACTGAGTCTAGCATGGGACCTTCCCCTTTCTTATGATGTACTCCTAAAGAAGCATCTTCAGCTAAATCTTCTCAACTTGTAGAAGCAGCAGTTTGTCAGAAACAGGGAGCCCCATTTGAGCCAAAAATTTGAACTTTAGAGTTTGATTTAAATGTTTGGTTTTCAGTTGATTCTTCTTGTGTGCTGAGCTTGTGTCAGCTTGGCACAGATTTCCAAATCTAGAGGAGACGGGGAAGGAGCAGCAAATCAAAAGAAGTCAGCATCTGTAAATACGGCTTTTTTTCATACAGAGGAGAAACAGAGAGGCTACAAAGGGTGGCTATAATATAAATGTGTACTTTTTAAAACTGTTAAACATGCAAAGCTTTTCTAGTAGAAAAAAAAGGATAAAACTTACATGGAAATCACCAAATTAGGGACCCTTTAAAGTCCAATGCATTGTTCAGTCTAGGGGTTTTGCTGCCATTTAGTTCTAAATCAGACCCTAAATAGGACACTAACAACCTTCCAACTAGAAACTCTTGGAATTAGGCTGGTTCTTGCCAATCTCTGTCCAGTAGACAGTGCAGGAGGCTTTGGATTGAACCACACATGCCACACCAGGCAGCATGCACCTCTCAGCTGGAAAAAGAAGAAGCTCTTCCTTCTGAGTTAGTAGGAGAGGCTGTGCTGACCTGGTCCAGTATTCAGAGTTAAGGACTAGAATATAGCTGATAGAAACAGGTGTATACCCCAGAAAGCAGCTGAAGAGCAGTACAGCTCTAATTTGCACACTAAAGTTTTAAGAACTTTTATTACGCTGAAAGTAACAAGGTGAGATGAAAGCCCGTACAGACAATAACTACTTTTTCAGAAAAAGCTGAATTCAGTTGCTAGTAAAACCTTTGAACTTCCATAGATCATCTACTTTGTCTCATGCCTGATTACATTTTGTTAGGCAAGAACTCTCTCATTTTTAAGGTCTCCCCATCCCTCTGCAGTCAACTGTAAATTGCACCAAAGTTAATTGGAGAACCTGATGATGCCAAAAGGACAACATCATCTGTACACACAGATGCCGCGATAATGTCACTAAATTGGACAATCTCCAGACCTTGACCACACCATTGTTTTTGCCAAGAATGTGTACGCAGATCACCCTCCATGCGCAGGAGTGCTGAATGACTCGCGCCAGCCCTTCCCACAGGAATAGCTTTGGAGAGCACAGAAGTCTGGATGCAATCCAGCCAATGTGTTAAGGGCCGTGCAGGGACCCCCACTGTTGTCAACCTGCCAAGTGGCAGAGTCCCCTGAAGTCCAACTGTTTTTAAACAAACATGTTGGTCCGTTTGTTCTTGTCTCTGAAGTTCCTCAAGTTTTGTCCAACTTTCAACTCGTTCTTGTTTCAAAGCAGCTTGATTTGCTCAGTACCTAAATGATCAAGCTCTCCCACTGCCCATCGCAGGTCTGCCTGCTGTCATCACCACTTGCCTTGCGTTGGGAACACGTCGCATGGCCAAGAAGAATGCCATTGTCAGAAGCCTGCCCTCTGTGGAGACCCTGGGCTGCACCTCAGTCATCTGCTCCGATAAGACTGGCACCCTTACCACCAACCAGATGTGTGTAACCAAGGTGGGTTTACACAAATAAACCTACACACATTTTTATTCAAAAGTGTGCTAAAATAAAATGCCTAACTCTTATTTGTCGTGTTTCCATGCAGATGTTTGTCATTGATAAACTTGACGGCGACAACGTTTCCCTCTGTCAGTTTGACATTTCAGGCTCAAAGTACACCCCTGAGGGAGAAGTGTAAGTTACAGATCAATACACGACTACTGTGACCCATCTGTAACAGTGAAAAACAGACCAAACAAGACTAATGATTTTTGTCTCTTGACCAGAACAAAGAACGGTGTGTCTGTGAAGTGTGGCCAGTATGATGGACTGGTTGAGCTGGCAACCATTTGTGCTCTGTGCAATGACTCTTCTCTGGACTACAATGAGGTCTGTAGAGTAGTCAGGATGCTTTACGCTCATAACATTTATCCTTCCATGTAACAAACTGCTGACAAAAAATGCTTAAAATTTTCTTTAATTAACTCTTTGTCTCCTTGTTTCAGTCCAAGGGTATTTATGAGAAGGTGGGTGAGGCCACTGAGACGGCCCTGTGCTGTTTGGTGGAGAAGATGAATGTGTTCAACACTGAAGTACGCGGCCTGTCCAAGGTGGAAAGGGCAAACACTTGCTGTTCAGTAAGTCTGTCAAATATCTACTACAGTATATAGCAGATTACTCTTTATACAAACAGCTTACTAACCTAAATGACATTTGTCTCAAGACAAAAAAAATTATTTAAGCTTTTGCAGTATTATAATAACTTTTTTAAATATGTAAAAATTATAATCTTTTTTTATTCACAGTGGATCAAATGACAAAATACATTAGTTACCTGTAAGACCTGTAAATGATCAGATTTTTTTTTTTTATGATGTCCAAATATATAAAACCTTGATAGAGGGTGCACTTTCTTCCCCATGCCTGTATATTAGTATTTATTCTGGGTTTCACTGACTCCCGGTTGGCCAAAAGCTGTACAACAGGTGTAATATTTAAAATGTTTATGTTTAACAGACAGTGCCTGGCTTGAGGTTTATTTTTTATCATTTTGAACCTGCCTCTCCGGGTTCACCTTCTTGTCTTCACTTTCTGACAGGTTATCAAGCACCTGATGAGAAAGGAGTTTACCCTGGAGTTCTCCAGAGACAGGAAGTCTATGTCAGTCTACTGTTGTCCTGCCAAATCAGCCAAAGCACCGGTGGGAAACAAGATGTTTGTCAAAGTGAGTGTGTAACATGAGCCAATGACAATAATGGAATTTCCAAGAAATATTTGAAAAAGTTGTTTCTAAAAAGGCTCCAAAAGAGACAATGTGACGCTTAAGAAGCACAAACAAATGATTCTTTCCTGTCATCAGGGTGCTCCAGAGGGAGTGATCGACCGTTGTACTTACATTCGTGTGGGCACTAACCGTGTACCGCTGACTGGCCCAGTGAAAGACCACATCATGTCAGTCATCAAGGAATGGGGCACCGGGCGCGACACCCTCCGCTGTTTGGCCCTGGCCACATGTGACACACCTCTGAGGAAGGAGGAGATGAACCTGGAGGACTCCACCAAGTTTGTAGACTACGAGGTGGGAGAATGAAAACAGAAATATTAAATCACCATAGACGCGACTTTGTACAAACACATGGTTTCACCTTTATGGGAGACCTTAGCATTTCATTTCTTGCTTAGGCGTAGCTCAGAGGGCACCAAACTTTTCTTTCTTATCCCCAGACGGACCTGACCTTTGTGGGCTGCGTTGGCATGCTCGATCCTCCTCGTAAGGAAGTCATGAGCTCCATAGAGCTTTGCAAGGCTGCCGGGATCCGTGTCATCATGATCACTGGTCAGTATACACACAGATTCAGAGCGGCAGTCTAATTTTAAAAGAACTCAAGCAAAGATTGACCCTCTCTACAATCCCCACCCCCTACCCTACCACTCCAGGTGACAACAAAGGTACAGCTGTGGCCATCTGCCGTCGCATTGGAATCTTCGGTGAGGACGAGGATGTCACAGGCAAGGCCTTCACCGGTCGCGAGTTTGATGACCTCTCTCCATATGACCAGAAGAACGCAGTTCAGAAGGCTTGCTGCTTCGCCAGAGTTGAACCAGCCCACAAGTCTAAGATTGTTGAGTTCCTGCAGGGTTTCGATGAGATTACAGCCATGGTGAGGAGGGGGAAAAAAAGGAACTTTTGATGACTTTGTCGTGCTTGATGTGAAAAGTCTGTTCGTTCTAACGCACTGTTCCTCTCCGTTTCACCTCTACCCTTCACCAAGACGGGTGATGGAGTGAACGATGCCCCTGCCTTAAAGAAGGCGGAGATTGGCATCGCCATGGGCTCTGGCACTGCCGTTGCCAAGTCTGCCTCTGAGATGGTTCTGGCTGATGACAACTTCTCTTCTATTGTGTCTGCTGTTGAGGAGGGCAGAGCCATTTACAACAACATGAAGCAGTTCATCCGCTACCTCATCTCCTCGAATGTAGGCGAGGTCGTCTGGTGAGGGCTTTATACTTCACTTAATTGACACTTCAGGACCACACATGTTCTTGCCTTATGTTTGCATAAGAAAAAACTTAAAACCTAGAGAAGAATTAACCCCTCCTTTTTCACCTCTTCAGTATCTTCCTGACTGCTGCCCTCGGTCTGCCTGAGGCTCTGATCCCCGTCCAGCTTCTTTGGGTCAACCTTGTGACTGACGGTCTGCCTGCCACTGCACTGGGTTTCAACCCGCCTGACTTGGACATCATGGGCAAACCCCCCCGCTCCCCCAAAGAGCCCCTCATCTCTGGCTGGCTCTTCTTTAGATATCTGGCGATTGGAGGTATATACTGATACTGCAGACAAACCTGCAGTCCTTTGTATCACAGCAGTTTCCTTTAGCAGAGTTTTACAAGTATTCATCACAACAGCATCTGTAATTTCCATGGTAATTATGATGATAGCATACCACACTGATTTCCAGGCTACTGTGTGCTTAAAAAACATATTACTTTAACAATATCATAAATATAACTCTTGCAGCCATTATCTTCAAGACTTATAGTTTCCATGGTGATATGTTTTGGATGACAGCTGGTAGCTGGTCTCTGTAATACTTCTTCCAGGTTACGTTGGAGCTGCAACAGTGGCAGCAGCTGCCTGGTGGTTCCTGTACTGTGACGATGGTCCAATGATCACCTTCCACCAGCTGGTTAGTACAAAATCTGTCTCATTTGTGTGCTTTTCTTCTAACATATTACCAAGACTTTTCGTGTAAAATTACAGCTCATTTTTTCCAAGCATGCAGAACCGTCTTAGTTTCTCACGAACACTGTTGAAAAAAAGAGAGAATTTATGTTTTTCTCTCGATCAGTCTCATTTCATGCAGTGCAGCGAGGATAATGAGGAATTTGCTGGTGTCCACTGTGAGGTATTTGAGGCTGCTCCACCAATGACCATGGCTCTGTCTGTACTGGTCACCATCGAGATGTGCAATGCTCTGAACAGGTCTGACTTCACTGTGAGCCCAAAAAGCACTGCGGGTACATCCACCTGAAAACATATCTGGACACTGATAAAAATGACACTTTGCCCTCTAGTCAAACATAGCACGTTATATAAATAGTTAAGTCCAGTTCTTGGACAATGACACCATTTTTTGTAGTTCTGCCTCTGTACACCACCACAATGGATTTCAAATCAAATTGTTAGGATGTGATTAGAGCGCAGACCTTCAGTTTCAATTCAAAGGGGTTTTACAAAAATTCTGCATCGACCGTATATTCGCCTAACAAGCGAAAGATCCCTGAGTCGATCCCGGGAGTTCCTTCGGGGATAAAAAAAAAAATAAAGGTCATAAAAATCTGCCAAATCAAAATTTGCAGCGCTACCCATTCTGGTGACCCCCTGTGAATCAGTCAGTAGCTCAAAGTAGCAGCTTCTTCTTCTTGTTTAGGAATTACAGCTCTTTTAAATGCAGACCCCCATTTTCAGATGTTCAAAATGTAATTGAAAAACTACCATAATTTTAAATAGAAGGGTTGATCATTTGATTTAAATCCAGTGTGATGGTGCAAAGAGGTAAAAACAAAACAAAAAAACAGTATCCCTATCTAAACAGTTATGGACCTAACTGTATTTACTCACTTGCTAAGGCAAGTTCAGGTACTTGCACCTTAGTACTTCATGATTCAGTTTCACTACATTTCAGAGGGTACTTTTGTATTTCTTCTCTGTATATTTATTTATTATATTATATTATATTTATTTTATGTATATTATATTTATTGTCAGTTGAGACTGCAAAAGATCATAAGTTACGATTTAGAATCCAACTTCAAACAAATTTTAATATTAGGCAAAGATACAAAATGCAGTTCTTAAACAATGTCTTCATTTAATGAGGGAAAAAGCTATCCAAACCCACCTGGCCCTGTGTGAAAAGGTAATTGCCCCTTCTTGTTAAATTGTGAATTAACTGTGATTAAGCACATTTATTGGAAAGCTAAGTTCAGTTTCACTAACCACACCCAGGCCTGATTACTGCCAGACCTCCAGACCTGTTGAATCAATAAATCACTTAAATAGAACCTGTCTGACAAGGTGAAGTAGACTAAAAGATCTCAAAAAGCAACACATCAGCCATGTCTAAAGAAACTCAAAAACAGCTGAGAAACAAAGTCATTGACATTTATCAGTCTGGAAAGGGTTACAGAGCCATTTCTAAGGCTTTGGGACTCCAGTGAACCACAGTGAGAGTCATTATCCACAAATGGAGAGAACTTGGAGCAGTGGTGAACCTTCCCAGGAGTGTCCGGCCAACCAAAATTACTCCAAGAGTTCATCATTGACAACATCTTAAGAAATACTGCAGGCAAGTGAGGCCTGCGGTATTTAGTCAGGTTATTGTTGTCTAATAATGAAATTTGTTTAATGATCTGAAATATCCAAGTGTGACAAATATGCAAAAATAAATAAATAAATCAAGAAGGGGGCAAATACTTTTTCACAGTACTGTATACTGTATACTGTAAAGGATTCAAATGAGGTCAAATTAACTCTACAACTAGATACTTTTACTTTTAAAGGATCGATCACTTCCTCCTTCGCTGACTAAAATGTTATTACATCATACAAACTATCACAAACAGGTGAAATTTAAATCATGTCCAATAAAAAGAAAAATAGAGACTGACAGGCAAATTCTGACCCTTGAAAGGTGTGTTATTGCCGCTACAGTGATAATAAGAAGACAATGCAGCATTTTACGGACACATTATTATGCAGTCGCCTCCACACAAACTTTTTCATGCACTTGTGCATTTTCAGTCTGCATTAATGCACCCGATCCCCTCTGTCTTTGTATCCAACCCCACGTCCCTCCTCCTTCCACACCAGCTTGTCTGAGAACCAGTCCTTGGTGCGCATGCCCCCCTGGAGCAATGGCTGGCTGGTGGCCGCCATGAGCCTCTCCATGTCCCTTCACTTCATGATCATCTACATTGACCCCC
Organism: Australoheros facetus; assembly: GCA_030220045.1. NCBI lineage: Eukaryota > Metazoa > Chordata > Actinopteri > Cichliformes > Cichlidae > Australoheros > Australoheros facetus. The sequence continues at coordinate 13,708 of JASGAU010369416.1, read as the reverse complement.
TGCCTGTGAGTCTGGCCTCATGCAACACAGTATCCATCTCCATTTACATCTCCACATGCACATACTGTTCTCTCTCCCACAGTCTCATTGTTTAAATGCTAGAAGACAATAGTTGCACATATGGCAGAGAAACTATAACACTGGGAAGGAAACACTTGTGTATTCTAATTATTCTTCTTTATGTGCATCAGACAGGTTTGATAGCCATATAAGCTCCTGTATAATACATTTGCAGCTATTTTTGACTGTTTAATGGGGTGCTTTTAACATGCCGCAACTCTGATTCCCAGATGATCTTCAAGCTCACTCACTTGAACGTAGAGCAGTGGATGATGGTACTGAAGCTTTCCTTCCCAGTCATCCTTCTTGATGAGCTTCTTAAATTTGTAGCTCGCACATATCTGGATGGTAAGTCCCGCTTTGACAGTGATTGTTCCATTTTTCTACCTCCTTTATGCAAAGGATAAAAATATTCTAAACTATTCATGATCCAGAAAGTGTGTAGTAGTTACTGTAGTTCTCGCTTAAAGGGTAAACAGGGGACAGTTGTTTGAAATGTAAAAACTATCATGTTGCACATTAAATATTTTGTATCAGATTTAATCTATAGATCTATGAATGAAACATGAACATGATGCAGCAACAATTTGCAGCCAGAAACTGGGATTAGCTACGTTCACCTGCATTATTTTCCCTTACTAATAAAAGTAAAATTATAAATGAAGGTTGCAGAATAATTTATTTCCCAATTAAATGTATTTTTTCATGTATTTTAACATTTAACCTGTTCCCTCTTCTTTTAAAAAAAATCCCTTACATCATCTCCCACCCTTTTCCCTCTAATCTCTGTTTCCTCGGATGAACTTTACCTAATCTTCCTCTCCTTGGATGCTCTTCTTCACTGTTCCCTTTCTGACAATCCAGCCTAAACCTGCTCCCCCCTCCTCCATACCCCTGTAACAAAACAAGGTGACTCAAGCTAAAGGTTTAAACATTCTGCATCTTGCATGACTTAAGAGTTTCTGGACTAATGTATGTGGACCCTGAGTGTAGCTGTCTTTGCCATGAAATCAAATTGTATCACATGCTTCGTGTTTACACAGCTAGAAGCTAGCAAAGGCATATTGCTTGAAGTAGCTTTTAGATTAATGCAAAAATGGTAAAATCCAGGTTAGTATATGTGGCATGGCCCGGCTGCTTGGACTGTGCATTCTCCTGTAATCAGAGTTTGTGCATCTTGCTAATAAGGTAACACATAATCCAAACATTATGGGATTATGTTGAAAATTTTTCAGATCAGACCTTGCTGTGCTTTTAAAAAGCAATCCATCAAATATGTTTTTTGGTTATTGCTTACACAGAAACTAAAAATACAAAAAACTAAAACACCGTCACAAAGTTGGAAAATGTTTTACTAGATGCTGTGCAGTTTTTTCCCCCTCTGCTTTGTGACAAAAGTGATGAGCATCATGTACTAAAGCCGAGTATAAGAAGTCATGCCTTAAAAGGAAAAGCTTGTTGGACATTTGAGGAATAAACTAGTGCACTGTCACAACTTAACTAGATGAGAAGATTAAGAGCACTCATATGCAGCATTAGAGAATGCAGGTAGCCAGTTGGCTTATCCTAAAGATGCTGAGAAACAGCAATTCTGGCTTCGTCCTGTTTAATCTACACTCAAAGTTAAGGCGATCTTTTGAACAGGATCTTCTTAACTCTTGGAAACAAAGCAAATTGCCTTATTTCTCATAATGTCCAACTTTTTACATTCAGCTAGCTTCAAGCATTTAAACTTTAAATGGATTCATTTATCCCCACTGCCTTTACATTACATGTAACAAGCCTTTATTTGGTCGCTCCAGGCAAAGTCTAGAGGTGGAGTGAAGCGGAGAGTGGCTGATGCAGAGAGATGCACCGAGACACAGAGGATGGAGAGAAAAGGCTGAGCGCTCCAACTGAATGAGAGCGTGCAACAAGTCGCTTGATCAAAACCTCAAGTGGCAATAATACAAACACATAAGCCATCTGATGATACACCAAAAAAAAAAGCTGAAAACTATTTTTGTCTGTATGTACTGAAAATAATATATAGTTAAAGAATTATTAAAACTATTGTGTTGATTTTATTCTTAAAGAATAAAGATATGTATTAAAGAAGCTAGCAGTTTTCTGAATTTGACTCTTTTGTTGCACATTATTTACTGGCTGTAGCTCAGTAGGTAGAGCAGGTCACCTACTGATCGGAAGGTCAGCGGTTCAATTCCTGTCTACTCCAGGCTACATGCCAATGTATCCTTGGGCAAGATACTTAACCCCAAGTTCCTCTCTGACGCAACCGTCGGAGTGTGAATGTGTGTGAATGTTAGATAATTAAAGCGCTTAGTTAATATGGAAGTGCTTGTATGAATGGGTGTGCATGGATAAATGTAAACATGCTGTATAAGCGCTTTGAGTGCTCAGACTGAGTAGAAAAGCGCTATATAAGAACTAGTCCATTTACTCTTAGTAGACGTGCAGCGCAAACTTTAAAAGGGCTAATTCACCCATTTCAAGACTTTCAATCATTACAAAAAAAAACCACACATGCATCTGTCAGTTCATTCACCTGCAAAATATGCAGAATGCAGGTTCCAAATTGGTCTACTTTCACTGAAGTCAGGGTCAGAATGGCCTAGGTGATGTAAAGCAGCAGACAGCAAAGCATTCTGGTAGATTCATGACATAATTCACTCCCCAGTGGCAACATTTATTTCCTGCAAAGGTTGTTATACAGCAGAGCACAACAGGAATAATAATGTGGTCAGTGTTTATAAGACAACAGTGTGGTATCAATCTGGGAACCCGAGGGTGGTGTGATGATGTAGCCTTTGGGAGCAAAGGGCAGAATTCCAGGGCGTCGGTGCCGCCAGGATGTTCATATTACAAAATATCCAGTTCAAGGAAACATAATCATTGTCGGATAACAGCCAATAGTTTCAAAATTACATTTTGACAAATGCAATCTGTCCTTAGCTCTACACACAGACTGTGTTAGTCAGCACCGCTTGGACTACAAATAAAATCAGAAGCTTCCAAGAACAAAAACAACCTTTTTTTCCTGCTACAGATTCTGCATATTCATATGCAAGTATGTGTTTATATTAACAAAATACTTTTTTAAGAGTTAACTGATTGTGAATGTAGTGATGAAGCCTGGGCTCTGACTTGGCTGTTTACCAAGACTTTGCATCAAAAGTAATTTGCAGCATGGAACTGACAGAGGCTTTCCATGTCAGTAATGGTGAGAGGATGCAAGGACGCATCCTCTCTCCATTTCTGTCCATCCTAGGAATGGACTGGATCATGACAAAAACAGTTGCAGATGGAAGAAGAGGAATTCGTTCGATGCTCACCTCATGCCTGGAAGATATAGATTTTGCAGATGATGTGGCGCTGCTCTCACACCAACATCAAGATATGCAGGCAAAGACCATCATCATGGCAAGTACAGCAGAGCAGATCGTGCTTAAGATGATGAACAGCAGCCATCATCATCGACGGGGAAGAAATGTGGAACACTTCACTTATTTGGGGTCTAAATTAGCAGGAACAGTGACATCACCATGACCACCACCACCAAGATCAGGCTCGTCAAAAACAATGTCCTGAACACTCTCCTGTATGGTGCAGAATCATGGAAAATGACCAAGACCATCATTCACAAACTAGAAGTCTTCCAGAACAGCTGCCTCAAAAGAATTCTAAACATCTTTTGGCCAAATACCATTTTCAATGCTGAACTGCACCAAAGCACAGAAGAGGTTCAGACGTGCCGATTGAGATGGATTGGACATGTGCTGCGCACGCTGTCATCACCACTACAGAGAGTAGCCCTCAGATGGACTCCAGATAGCCAGCGAAATAGGGGGAGACCAAAAGAGACTTGGAGGAGGAGAAGAGATGAAGGAGCAGGGGTGGACCTGGGGCCACCTGGTGAAGTGTGCTTTGGACAGACCACGGTGGCTCTGGTGACGGCCTTATGTGCATCCATGCATGAAGAGGATTACTTAGTTTAGTTAGTTAACAAGTCACTCTATTATCTGATCTTTGTTGAGCCTTTTATGGCCTCCCTGTAAGGATGTGTTGACGTTTTAGCTTCATTTTCAAAATCACATTTTATATCCAAATCTACAATATTGTGTCCAATTACACTGTGTAACAAACTGAAGCCAAAGGTTAAGAAACTTTTATCACATTATTTAATTAAGACCCTCAAGGTTAACGAAAATCTGATAACCTACCATTAATTTTTTAATGTGCAATCACACCAAATAAAATAGTTCAATGTTACACATTAATATTTCTTTACTGATTTTACGTTTCTAATCATAAAATCCAGAACATTAGGTCTAAATGCTAATATGGTTTTAGTGAGGACAGGAATGTTATTGCTAAGCAAATTTATATGTTTATATATAATAAAAATCACATTTGAATACAGTTAATTCAGTGGAGTTTCAATTTTGTATCATTATTAATTATTGCACTGCGATCCGCTGCCAAGAGAGATCCTTTTTTCACAAAGACGCAAAAATATTGATTACTTGCATATTAATAACTGATAGTGTTGGACCCTTGAGTGTTTTGCTGGAGTCATGTCAGATTTACAAACGCAGCATCTTTACAAATGTCTGTACAGGAATCAATGTGTTACTAGACACAAGAAAAAACGTGAGTGTGAGAGAAAAAGTTGCTTTGGTCATCAAGCACCACTTTCCTTCACTGACAATCCATCCTCTGTGAGATATAATGTTTCACTTTAGGAGTGCTTCCAGTGTTGCAACATGAGTGCTAGCAGCATCAGCTGTGAGCGTTCCAGTTGTCACTCCACCGGAGCGTCTGTGTTTCGTGCGGCCGTGGTTAGCTGACCTTGCTGGGTCGCTCTTAGGATGTTTAATCTCTTTGGTTCCAATGCAGTTTTCAGCATCTCACGAGGTATCCACAGATGAGGAGCTATCTTCACTGGGTCTCTCTCCCAGGATTTCCTTGACTTGCTCCAGACTCTCTGCCTGTCGAATTAACTCCAGCTTCACCTTAAAAGTGGAGAGTAGAAGTGGTAAAAAAAAATAAAAATAAACAATTAGTGAGTCACTGATGCTCAGCATCCTGATACAAATGTTAACAGTTTTCCTCATATTGTCCCAGTTAAGCTTACCACTGGCGGTTGTTTCTCACCTGCAGCGACTGGGAGAGCTCAACAAAGTCCCTCTGCACGGCCTGGCTGGTGTCGACCTGAGAGCGCAGGCTGATCACTTGGCTGCGCAGTTCCAGACACTGCTGGTTGAGGACTGCCTGACAACCACAGATATAACAGTCATATGAAATCCCTGTTTGATTTTCATATTTCTGACCTGTATAGTTTCAAAACAGCATAGCGCCTCATGGTGATGCTGAAAATGAATGAGGGTAATGTGAACAGAAGTTCCATGCTTTACAAAACTATACTAGTGGTTAAAAAAAATAACACACACACACACACACACATACAAGAGGGTTTACTGGGCTAATCCAAATAAATGCTCAACCATCAACAGAAGACCAAAGTTTATAGAGCTAAAAAGCAGCCTGTATTTACTTTGTCATTGTTGAGGGTCTTGTTGGTGCTTCGTACATGAGAGAGCGCCACCCGCAGGGCTTCCAGTTCATTGCGACAAGCCAGCAGCTCAGCCTGCAACTGCTCCCTCTGAGCCTGGATCTTCTCTGTCTCGGTCTTGAGGCTGGAAAACTGCACTGCACACAAAAATCACAAACAGGATCTCCATCAAATTTATGCAAGACAAGACTGATCACCGCACTGGTCAGACATATGTTTTATGTCAAGAAATCCCATCCAATATCCACCACAAGACCTACCAATCTAATCTCAAACTATGAGCTGGTCACTCACCCTCTAAAACTTCTGATGACAGCAGACCAAAGTGGGAGGGCGTAGAAAGAGGAGGGGGAAGAAAAGAAATGGTGATAAGCTGAAGAAAGTCAACATAGGAGATTCCACACATGGTAAAATGATCCACAGACCGTTCTCCTCTGCCCGTGTGTCCAGCTGCTCCCTCAGGTTGATTATCTCAATACGAAGGCGCTCCTCACAGTGCGCCCCCTGCAGGTTAGAGTTTAAAAAATGAATTCACACTGATACCCAAATACAATCTGACCACTGCCTCTGCTCATTACTCATTAAACAAAAGCAGTGATTCCTCTGGAAAACTTAAACTTCTCTCCACAGTCTTAAAATGCCAGAAGTGAATGTAAGAGGTTTAAATTACTGCAAATAAGGAAAACCACCACTTAAGAAAGAGGAACTCTAAACAGACAAGCTTCTCAGGGGTTTCTGTTCCCTTTCCAATGATGCGTAAAATGTCATAAATGTCCTAAAAATAAATATGCCACTCACTCCGCTACACTTCATGTAAAAAATAATGGCGTTTTCCTTGCTGCAGCACTTGTGATTGAAGAAAGGAAAACTCTAAAACCGTACATGTAGTGTTGCTGAGAATGATGAGCTGCTGTCTGGTATGTCCTCCTCAACTTCTTCTCCTTTCAATCTGGAAAGTTCATTGCACATCTTCCTCTGAGAAAGGGACAACTCTGCCTAGACAAACAAAAAGAAGAAAAAACAATGAAAGTTTGAACCCCTCATCCTACCAAAGATCCATCCTAATAACATTCACACGCACTTTATGGGTAATAATACAAACGTGCCCTGGAGTTTGGAGACTACTGTTAGCTTTATCAAGATGTGCTGGACGAATGAGTCCTCGTGCACTTGTTGTTCAGGGAAATAAGTTCATTTCTGTTTATATATAAATGTGTAGCCAAGTATGTAACTTTGCAGAAATACTGGAAACAGAGGCAAAGTCCTCACATGGGTCTGTTACAAGGTGACCAAGTTAACCTAATAGCAAATCTACAGCTCATTATATGTTGCTTTAGTTCCCTTGAGTTATATGAGTGTTTAATTCACCAATAACACATCGCGTTACTCACCAGCCGGCTCTGGACTGCATTCTGTGACTGGCTAAAAGATTTCTGCAAATCCTGGAGGAGAGTCTCTGAAGCCTGGACTTGAGACTGGAGCATCGATACCTAGGCACACACATATACATACAATCATTAACGCGTGTATAGATATGCACACACATACACACACGCCCGAAGCCTGTTTCTGCACCTGTTTGTGTGTTTGGTTGCTCTGGGTATCCAGCTCTCTCTCCAGCTCCTCCTTCTCAGCCTGCAGGTGACTCACTTCCCCTCGCAGCTCGGACAACTGACCAAAGAAACCACAATGCAAAGTTGTTAGACCGCAGGGACTGTCTGGAAGCTACGTGACATTAAAACTGCTCACATTGGAGTTGTTATACAGCGTTGTAGTGGTGCTTTTGAGAACAAGCACAAGTACATGTAGTAGTAAAAAAAAAAAAAAACGAACAACAAAAAAAACAATCAGATCAAACCCACACCTGAGCATTAAGGGCATCCCAGTCACTGTGTGTGACCAGTCGGTGTCCAGCTGGTGGCAGGTAAATGGCTTCAGGCACCAAAGTACCCGTGGAGAGCAGCGAGTCAGTGTCGTCCTGTGCGTGGAGTTTTCTGGGCAGCGACGGTGTGTCCAAGGAGAAAGAGGACAATGAGGCTGAGTCACAGTTCCTTAGTGAAAAATATCCTTCTGTTGTAAGCGCAGCCCCTTCTCCCTCTGCCGCCGCCTCCAGCTCTGCTGAATGGCTGTGCGTTGATGGCGCCGATTCGTCCCCAGTCGAGCTGTTGACGATCGATGCGGCTTCTGTCTCCACCCTTCCCTTCCTTCCACTGATCTAACAATTAGAAAAATCAAATGATGGGAATCCAAAATACCCAAAATAAAAGTAAGACAGGCGCACCGGTACTAACCATGTTCGGTCCACCGGCTCTCTTCCACTCCACAGGCTGAGACTGCAGAACAGCTATCCTGGCCTCATACTGAGCCGCTGTCTCTGAAAACACAACCGACAACACATAATGATCCTCAGTGAGTTAAACTTACAGCTTTAGTGGTTGATTTAAGCTTTCACCTAACAGGATATTAAGATGATTACAAAATAGGTTTCCCATTACAGTAAAAATAAATAAATAAATACTTTGATTTGATTTCTTC
>JASGAU010369415.1:0-22690 GCA_030220045.1 Australoheros facetus | reverse complement strand
ACTGCTTTGAAAATGTCTAAATCCCTCCAGTTTCATAACCAATCACATTTCTTGGAGATGAGTGACGTGAGAGCGCGATTCGCAATGCTGCCGTCGCTATTGTGTCCCGTGTGTTCGGTTTCACCCCAGTGGCGATGCGACCCATTTGTCGCTGTCGTTTGTCGCTCCGCGTGTGTCGAGCCCATAAGGGAGAGTCTAATCTCTGCTTTTTGTGGATGATGGGGTCCTGTTGGCTTCATCAGGTGGTGGCCTCCAGCTCGCAGAGAAACAGTTCACAGCTGAGTGTGAAGCGGCTGGCTTGAGAATTAGCACCTCTAAATCTGAGGCTGTGGTTCTCAGCTGGAAAACAGTGGAGTGCCCACTCCGGCTCAGGGACGAGTTCCTGCCCCAGGTGGAGGAGTTTAAGTATCTTGTGTCTTGTTGGTCTTGTTGTCTTGAGTGATGGGAGAAGGGAGCGGGAGATTGATAGATGGATTGGGGCTGCACCAGTATGTCGTGGTAAAGAGGGAGCAGAGCTTGAAAGCGAAGCTGTTGATTTACCGACTATTCCCACAAAGTTGGTATGCTGAATCAATAAGAGTTCCTTTCATTGGAACTAAGAGTCCGAACTCAACTCCAGAAAAACAACCCCACACCATAAACCCCCCCCTCCGCCAAACTTTTCATTTGGCACAGTGCAGTCAGACAAGTACTGTTCTCCTGGCAACTGCCAAACCCAGACTTCCATCAGATTCCCAGATGGAGAAGCGTGATTCATCACTCCAGAGAACACGTCTCTATTGCTTTAGAGTCCAGTGGAGGTGTGCTTCACACCGCTGCATCCGGCGCTTGGAACCCATACAATGAAGTCCTATACATACTATTGTTGAGCTAAACTGAAGGCCATATAAAGTTTGGAGATCTGTAGCGATTGACTGCAGACAGATGGTGACGTCTGTTTACTATGTCCCTCAGCCTCAAAGTGGCCTACAGTACCACTTTGTGGCTGAGTGACTGTCTTTCCCAATCACATCCACTTTGTTATAGTTAAACTAACAGTTGATTGTGGAATATTTAGTAGCGAGGAAATTTCATGAGTGAACTTGTTGCATAGGTGGCATCCTATCACAGTGCCATGCTGGAATTTACTCAGCTTCTGAGAACACGGATACACCTGCGATACACCTGTGGCCATGGAAGTGACTGGAACACTTGAACTCAATGATTTGGATGGGTGGGTACTTTCGGCAATATAATGTCTTTTACCCTTCCCTAAAAGTCCAAATTCACTCAGTTTAATTCAGGTTGAGCAAGTGAGCCTGTTTACAGAGCAGTTACTTGCTGTTGCTTATCTCATTTGGTCAGTTGGTTGTCTGCTTCAGCTCATTGCTCTCATTGTTGCTGCAGTACAAGTGTCCCATTACATCCATCAGTGGGCCAGGTTAGGACCAGCAGATGCCTTTGCAAGATGTGTGTGACCTTCAAAACAAACATGCTCTTCCATTTCTATGTTTCTTTTTAACATTTACTTAATTATTTAAATTATATTATATTTAAAAGTTAAGGTGGGAAAAAATGTAAGTGGCCTCCACCTGTAAAACCATTCCTGTTTTAGGGGTAGTCTCACTGTGTATTTGTACAGTTCTGAAAGATAACCAAACATTCAGCTGCACTCAATATTAGTCCAACTGAAGATCATAATTTCATATAGTAACTTCTCTTCCCTCACTCCCCTCCACAGACACATGTGCAGGGAGGTTCAACAAGGCACAGACCATGATCAGACAGTGGGCCAACATCGCTGATGAGAGACTGCAAGAAGAGTGTGACTTTTAAAGTACTTTATTCATTCATGTCAAAATATTCATTTCAAACTTTGTATTCTTGTCTGATAACAATAGCAGACTATGCTCAAACAGTAATCTGCAGGACAGCTGACTCTTCTGAATTTTTGTTTTTTTAACGTGCTGCATTGTCCCCATCAGTCACAATCTTGCTGTGAAACATTAATGGATAAATTAATGCGCATTTTCAAATAAAGCAAAATAGAAAACTATAACATTCTCCTTTATTAAATAGTCGGCATTCTGCCACTTTCAGTGTGTTTTAAAGTTTCAGCTTAACTGTTTTGCTATGCACATATATGGATTTTATATATACATAGGTTATACATTTGCCTAGATTATTTTTTTACTGAGTAGATGTTTGTAGTTGCCTACACATTGAATTAAAAATGTGACATTTTAACATGCAACTGTAAAAGTATTTAGGTATTATATTTTTTTATTTGTTTACTTGTTTGTTCTTGTAAAGCGCAATAGAAATAAACTTGACTTACTTACTTAACGTTTGAAGATTATTACCATGTAAATGATACAGTATAAGATACATGCTGCATTTTAAAGTATACCATAGACCACAGTTTGGATGAGATGAGAGGAAGATCAGTGTGTGGCTAAAGCATTGGTAAGCAACATCGATGCTGCATCTTTTCAGTGGGAAAATTATGTCCAGAGTAATAAATGCCTCCCTAGAGTGATCGTGCAGACAGAGAAAAAGCACTGGAGAAAGAGATTAGCAACATCGCTCTGACGTGTTGCCGATGAACAGGATATATCAACACCTACCAAATCCATCTCTGCGTGGATTGCGCGGAGAGAGGCAGAGCATAGACGAAGCAGCACTAAGTACTATTCGCCCTCATTATCAAATAACTTTCATGATAAACAAACATACATCATGGGGAGGAAGTTATTTTAATGTTCTGTGTGTTCTATTAGTTTGTTTTTATAGTTGCATGTTTTGATATTGTATCTTTTGCATGCTTTTATTTTGTAAAGATATTACTTCCTACCACATCTTCCTAATCAAGGGAATGATCAACACCTGCTTAGTCACCCTGTACAGTATATAAGATGGAAGGTCAGCATAGTCAAGGTCAGACACACAACAGAACAGACACACAGTGGAGCAAAGGGGAAAGCAACAAAACCAGTACCCAGTAAAAGATGGTTTCCAGTGGAACACAGCTGGTGAAAAACTGTTTGCTGCAATGGTCCTAGAGCATTTGTGTGAGACTGTTGTACACATGCACATAATATACAGTTGGACTGCAAGATTGCTGTGCTTTTAGTTTTTGCTTTGGTTTGCCTTGGGCTACTTTTTTATTGAAAATAAATGGAATGTTCTTTATTTTGCTACCCCGGGTTTGATGTACTCCTTGGTTACTATGTCCTCTTTTTTTTTTTTTTTTTTAAGCTGCTCTCTACCTGAAGCAAAAGGACCTCCCCTCCACCTTTTCTCACATACACACACACACACACATCATAAGAACATAGCAAGATTGTTTCTTTATGAGTGTATCCACTTCTGTTTTTCTCTCTTTCAGCTGCTGTTTGTTTTTTGAGTGTTTTGTTACAGATGCAGCAGCTGGTGATCCACTGTGTTCATGTGTTCTGTCTTTTTTCCCCATTCACTCCTCCATTTTTTTCTTTTTTTCCCCCCTGTTTCTCATTTCTCTGATCTTGTTTTTATATTTCACTTCTGCCTTTCTTTCAAGTTGATTCCAAAATGTAAACAAATTATTGTCAAGAGAAAGAAAATGAGCTGCCTAGCTAGTTAGAAATATACTGTAGTATACTGTGGACTCTGTGCAGGCCAGTCAGGTTCTTTCACACCATTGGATTGTCAGGCGGAGAAGCGTGATTCATCACTCCAGAGAACACATCTCCGCTGTTCCGGTGGCGGCGTGCTTTACACCACTGCATCCAACGCTTTACATTGTGCCATCAAATTCAAAATGACCTTTTTTTAAAAATGCTACATACTCTCACTTCAAACATTGGATATGTTTTCTATCACCTATTGTAAATAAAATGTGGGTTTATGAGATTTCCAAGTCATTACATTTCATTTACATTTTACACAGTGTCGCAACTTTTTTGGAATTGGGATTGCAGGAGGTTCTTTGCTCCAAACAGTGTGCTTCAAAGGGTAAACGATGCAGATGGAGGTATTTTAATGATACGTGCCAGATCGTTGCCATGCCGTACATATTCAAATGTTATTTGAGAGTGTCCTTCACATTTTCTGTTTCTGATATCCTTGTTCTGCAATTTCCCTATATGTTTTAAACAATAGGATGAATTTGATACACTGTCTTCCATGATCATGACTCACTTAAGTCACTAACAGAGATATCGCATATTTTTGCTTATCTGTATGCTGCAGTACATGAGTCCCAGTATTCCCAGTGGGGTGTCTGCTGTGTCCACCTGGATGGGTGGTGTCTTGTTTCTTTTTTGAATTGTTTGGCCTACTAGAACACCCTGTAAACATACTAGCTTCATCAGTTAGTAAAGATGTTATGACAAATGGGCTAGCTAACAGCTGCACATCTGGCAAATAGAAAGGAATATAGCATTATTTTGCAATCTTTTCTTTCTACCACAACATGTCTACTGGAAATTACATTTATATGCAACCAATTATGATACCAAATAGGTTTAGAGGTTTCGTATTGACCTGTTAGCACTGTTTTCATGAGATTAATAGCTAGATCGTGCTGCTGGGTAGTTAGTGAATTCTAGGTTTTTCATAGCTTTTTCACTGAGCAGCTGTGAAACGATATTATGGAGAGTAATGACACTGAACCAAAACAGTGAAATAGCAAGCCCTACTCTTGGTTTGAATGGTAAGCTCAAAGATTAATAGCTTCTTGTTAAGAACTGGGGGGGGGGGGGGTATTTACAAGTTGTCATTGTAACAGCTTTCACATTGCATGGTTTAACCCTGTAACATCTGTGACCTGCCCTTTCCTACCATGAACAGCTGAGAATTACGTAATTACGTGACCGTTTTTTCCCATTGGAAATATTTCTGAAAGCTGAGAAATTGTGCTTCACACCCACCATAGGGTTATTACGATAATTGCCGGAAGTCTGCGAACAGTGGGGTATTTGAAGTATGGTGTCGTCGGGGACAAAACATAGGGCTAATTTGATTCAGTGTTGATATGGTGTAGTGGTCAACACATTTGCTTGGCAAGTTAAAGGTTGCTGGTTTGATTCCACCCAAAAACACAAATCCCCATCAGGAAGGGCTTCTGGTGTAAAACTCTGCCAAAACATGTTGAGCTACCTGCTGTGGTGACCCCTTGAGACAAGATAACAGCTGAACGTAGCTTTTATTGATATAGAACATTAATTACTGGAGTTTTAAAAGAATAAAGTAGCTTGGTGTTCTCCACGAATGAGAACCTTGTCGTTCATTAATAAACTCTACTCTCTTTAAAAGCAACAACCTTTCCTGGTCTAATTTGTAACTTCAGTGAAAGAGCTTCACTGAAATGTTGTAAGTGTCAGACCTGTCTGCCTTGCTCTGTAATCCATACTACTTATGAAAATGAGGGTAAGCAGCACTGTAGTGCTTCTCAACAGCAAGCGAATGATTTGCTGATTGCGCCCTCTCTACAAAGGAAAAGCACACATTCTGATTGCAAGCAATTTGAGGCGGGTAGTTTCAGCTTTCTTGTCATCAGATTTGCCTCCTTTAAAACTTGAGCTTTCTGAGTTAGCTATTATGCAGTGGTAGAATGAATGGGTGAATACTGTGTATGAAACTGACCTGTATACTGGTTTCAGCATGTATCTTGGACTAAATTTATTCTTCACAATTCAATTGAATTCAATTTTATTTTTTTTAATATAGCACCAAATCATAACAAATAGTCAAAAGTAAAGACCCTACAATAATAACAACAGTCAAAATGACCCCCATGAGCAAGCACTTGGCGACAGTGGGAAAGAAAAACTCCCTTTTAACAGAAAGAAACCTCCAGCAGAACCAGGCTGAGGGAGGGGCAGTCATGTGCTGTGACCTGTTGGGGCTGAAGGGAGAGAGACAGGACAAAAGACACACTGTGGAAGAGAGCTAGAGATTAATAATAACTAATGATTAAATGCAGAGTGGGGTATAAGCAGAGTGAAAAGATGTGAATGAAAAGAAACACTCAGTGCATCATGGGAACCCCCCAGGAGCCTAGGCCTATTGCAGAATAACTAAACCAACCAACCAAGAAGGTTGTGCTTTTGGTAGCATTTGCTTGTCATTCTAGTCATGTTAGTTTTTGCACTCTTGGAGCAATTCTTGTTTTGTTATGATATAAACCATATCTTCTTCTTTCAGCTGCTCCCTTTAGGAGCGGCCATATTGGGTTATCTCCATCTCATCCTGTGCCTAACATCCTCCTCTCGCACACTAACACTCTGCATGTTCTCCTTCGTTACATCTATGAATCAAACTATATAGAATCAGATCAACTATCATATAATTAATTTGAATGTATGTGACTTTATTCAAATATGTTCACTTGACAAAAATTTTTTTTGTCCCGTATCTATCTTATACTGGGCCTTGGATGCAACCCCTGTTTTTATGCTCTCTAAAATGAGCTATTTGTAAGCAACTTTCTGGCTTGGTTTTGGTTTCCCTTGCAAAGTAGATTAGAGTTGACCATCAACATCAAGACATTCACTGGCACAGAGAGAGAGAAGGAAGACTCGCCTTCACATTAGGCTTTTTTTTTTTTAAACTGCAGATTCTGGGATTATCCGTTCAAACAATTGTACATAAGTACAAGTTTTTCTCATTTGTCACCACTTTGAAGCACGTGGTCTGGAAGGAGACACAAACTGTCTCCCTGAGATGAGAGGACATTAGTTAAGATGTTCAGGAACAACTCAGGGACCACCAGGGCTTTTTTTGTTGTTTAAAGACTTTAACGATGTATGCTGTACAATCATTTCACCCTGAAAAAGCCCAAACTGACATTCATGCCCATAATGAGTGTATGTAAAGTTTATACAACTGTATATATAGATATAGAAAAATATTTTATCATGCCTAGCAACTTCATATTCAACATCCTTTGCCCAGTATATCCCCCACCTCTGTTCTGCACATGTCCAAACCACCTCAGCCTTGCAAATCAAAAATCATTGTCAGCGCCGCCACCTCCAGCAATGTCTTCTCTTGTAAAGCTTCCCTTTTACTTTTGCTGCTATCCTTTTGTCACAAACCACCCCTGACACTCATCTCCACCCACCCCACTCTATTTAAACTCAAACTACCTTCACAATTCCAACAACCCTTATGGTAGAGACACCAAGGCAACAGTTTATCCTGCCCGGGGATGGGGTTACCAGGGCCCCACCATAGAGCCAGGTGTGGGGAGGGTGCTCAAGGGAGAGCCCGAAGAGCAGACATGAGCCTGCTCTCCTATTGGCACACCACCTGAAGGAGTCATTGTAGGGGTTAGGTGCAGTGTCTATCAGGTGGCAGCCAAGGGTGGAAGACTGATCCTCGGCTATCAAGCCTTACTACTGGGACATGGAATATCACCTCTCTGGTGGGGAAGGAGCCTGAGCTAGTGCATGAGGTCGAGAGATATCACCTGGATGTAATCAGACTCACCTCAAAACAAGGCCTGGAAATAGTCTCCTGGAGAGGGGCTGGACTCTGTTCCTGTCTGGAGTTGCCCTCGGTGCGAGGCAGCAGCCTGGGGTGGGTATCCTTGAATCCCCTTGGCTTGCTACTGGTACGTTGGAGTTTTCACTGGTGGATGAGAGGGTCGTGTCCCTGTGCCTTCGGACCAGGCAAAGGGTCCTAATGTTTGTACTTATGCAACCAAATGAAAATTCAGAGTACCATGCCTTCTTGGAGTCACTGGGCTACATTATCTGTACCTGAGCAGTGTTCTGTTATTGAACTTCTGTGCTAACCACGGTTTGTCCATAACGAACACATGTTCAAACCTAAGGATGTTCATAAGTGCCGTGACATTCATGCCCATAGGAGGCCTCCTTGGTGCCTCTTGGGAGAGGTGTTCCAGGGATGTCCTACCAGGAAGTGGCCTCAGGGCAGTCCCAGGACACATTGGAAAGATTATATCTCTTGGCAGGTCTGGGAACAGCTCTGTGTTCCCCTGGATAAGCTTGAGGAGGTGGCTGGGGAGATGGAGGTCTGGGTTTCTTTTCACTCTATTACTTCATCCAGCTTACTCCAGAATTCCCTTTATCTTCTAACTGACATCCAGCCTGTGGGTCAGGCACGCTGGAAACTTTCAACATCATCCCTTTGATTTCCAGCTTCAAACTCATGATCCTGTCTGACACACTCTTCACCTCCACAACACCGTTCACACACTCTTTCTTCAAGATTACCCCTGTTCCTATCAAATGTTCCTGGCCTTGCTTATCTTCCACTTGTTCTCCTGTACACATATCAAGTCACGTGACATCAGCTAGATCTCTCCCTTTACCAGTCTCTTTATTTAAAGTCCCTGCTCTCAACTCCACACTCCTGCTTTTCCTCCTCTCTCTCACTGTCTCTTAACATGCCTTTCCCCTTTCCCTTACCCTTGACTTTGGCATACAGTAGCACAGTTTTCACCAGGCAACAGCACTGGAGGCAGCTGTTAAGCTGGGCCCTGACCGATCTAATATGGAAATCTCATTCTTGAAGATCTGCTTGTTTGATTTGGCAAAGAGTTTACTCTGGATACGCTTCCTGACTCTACCCTCCCCATTTATCTGGGCTTGGTACTGGCACTAGTTGTACATGGTGTGTGCCTCCCTGTGGCCAGGTTTTCAACCAGCATGAATCCATCCAGCTGTCTTCTTCCCCCGTTTGCTGCTATCTTTTCATAGACAGCCCTGTTGGCCATGCTTTATGAAAACAGTTTGATTAATGCCAGCTTCCTTCTAAATGTAACTGTTCCTAGTTGCAGAATATTTTTATTTATTTTTAATTTCACAGTGATCAAACAACAAGGGGCTTTGTTTAAGACCTGATTTAGTCACACACTCTCTGTAATTTTACGTCGCTGAAGAGAGGCTGCTAAAACTTTAATGACATCCTCAACTCAAACACAGTTAGTCCAAGAAAGATTTCCTTTAAATGCCTCCCTTTTAATTGCTGTAAAATGTAGAGTCATCAGTTTAATCACCTCTAAATGACCCGTTCTTACTCTGTTTTGAAAACAGTCTCTTAAGATCCTATGAGGTGCCCCTGAATGGCAAATGAAGCCAAAAATCTCTCTCAAAAATATTATATATGCCTGTGTCTCATGAAGTCAGGAAGAAACAACTGCTGTTGCAGTGCCATTACAGGGGCCTCCTGGCTTCCATCAGTTCTGAAAGTGTTTTTTCTTTGTTGCAGACTCAAACTGAGATGTCCATCACTATTTTTGGTCAAAATAATACATTATACACATGCACACCCACCTTTTTATAGCTTTTTATACCATTTTTTCCTGCATCCTGCATCATATTATACTTACCAAATGGTATGATCAAGCTCAGGATTATTCATCATCTTTTTAGCTCTACTTGCACTAAATTTTGATTATATTCATGAGAGCAAAATAATCCTTACACAATCATTTCATCATATTAGTGTTAAACGTTTAAATCATACATTTTATGAATAAACACTAATTTGGTGTAACAGAAGTGCTACTTTTAGCTTTTCAAAATTACTTTTAGATTTAATCACCTCTTTATTCTGGTGATGCTGTTTATAAGGCTTGAATCTCTGAGTCTTCTCACATACAAGGTCTTGAATAATCATCCCCATTTTATCTTAAAGACCTCATAGTACCGTATCACCCCAATAGAGCCCTTTGCGTTCAGACTGCTGGCTTACTTGTGGTTCCTAGGATACTTAAAAGTAAAATGGGAGGCAGAGCCTTCAGCTTTCCGGCCCCTCTTCTGTGGAACCAGCTCCCAGCTTGGATTCGGGAGACAGACACCCTCTCTATTTTTAAGATTAGGCTTAAGACTTTCCTTTTTGATCAAGCTCATAGTTGGGGATGGATCAGGTGATACTCAACTCTCCCCAGGCTGGTGGGCGCTTTCTATGATACGCTGAGTGCTTCTTCTTCATTCATCTCTTTTGCATTTAATCATTAGTTATTATTAATCTCTGGTCTCTTCCACAGCATGTCTTTTGTCCCATCTCCCTCCCCTCACCCACAACTGGTCGTGGCAGATGGATGCCCTTCCATGAGCCTGATTCTGCTTCAGGTTTCTTCCTGTTAAACGGGAGTTTTTTTTATCCACTGTCATCAAGTGCTTGCTCATAGGGGGTCATCTAATTATTGGGTTTTCTCTGTATTATTATAAAGTCTTTACCTTAAAATATAAAGCACCTGTTGCTGTGATTTGCTCCTATATAAATGCAGTTGAATTGAATTGAATCTAAAGAAGAATATTTGTTCTATTTAGTAGCCTTCATTTGTAGCCTTTCTTTTCCTGATTGGCCTTTTGGGACATTTATTGCTACGTTGCAGGAGTTGTTTATAAAATTACTTTGATTACAATTCATAATTTTTAATTATCACTAAATTTCAGCTACTAAATTTGTGATCAATTTATTGACATACCCTTAACTTTTGGCAATACTATATTTTTAGCAGATATGATTACTATTGTTGAAAATAAGTAAATGAGCCACTACAATCTTTATAATACATCCTGGAATAAGTTCAGTTCAATTCTAAAAATTATTAATGTTAAGGTTTTTAAAAGGTTAAGGTTTTGAAGCCTTGAAGGATGTTGATGAACACCTTGAAGAGGCTGTCTTTTTGTTGTGTGAGTACAAAGCACACTTTAAAAGTGAGCTTGAAGACTTCTAATATTTAAAGCAACTTTAAAATGTATATCTTTGAAATTTAAAGCAAAATCTCAAAGATATATGCTGTAAAATGATAAAGAATGACTTGTACAGGGTGAATGATGGTGTTGGAAAAGCAGAACAACAGACAAAGTGACCCTCTCTTTTATCTCATTCCAGGCCACAACGCAGTATGATGACATCTTTTCACACTCCGGTAACTTCAGTGGGTAAACTGTGAAAATCAGTTGCCACAATGCAATGTGTGTAAGGGACCAGTGGTGGTGTTGTGGCCCGAGGCGGGATGCTGCTGGCGGTCGGTCAGTATGACTCTGCTGGACTTGTGGCTGTCACGCTCCATCCCCATGTGCCTGCTCCTTCAGAGCCTTGTTCTAATGGCCCTGTGCTTTCCCTCGGCCAGCATGTGTCCAAAAGGCTGCATATGCCAACGCGACCCCCACCTCCATGGATTCAATGTTACTTGCAGTCAGTCCCGCCTCAAAGAGATCCCTCCCAGTCTGCCAGTGGACACTGTCCTGCTGAGGCTGGACCACAACCAGATAGGCAGTGTGCCCGATCTGGCCTTCCACGGACTTAGGCTTTTGAGGGAGCTCAACCTTTCTTACAATGCAGTGGAGACTTTAGGGGAAGGTGCCTTCAGTGGCATAGAGGCAACTTTACAGGTGCTGGACCTTTCTCACAATCGCATCACTAGCGTACACAAGGATGCCTTTGCTCGACTGAAGGCCCGGATCATTGTAGATGATAATCCTTGGCATTGTGACTGCGCCCTTCAGCAGGCTATTGGAGGAATGGCCCACAACCATGAGGCCGCTGCCCGGGTTCTCTGTAGGAGCTCGGAACTCCATGATCAGGAAGGACAGCCCTTCTTGGCAGTTGACACAGACCTCTGTAACTTGGCAAAAAGGACCACAGATTATGCTATGCTTGTAACCATGTTTGGTTGGTTTGCTATGGTCATTTCTTATGTGGTGTATTATGTACGTCAGAACCAGGAGGACGCCCGACGACATTTGGAGTACCTCAAGTCTCTCCCCAGTAAGCCGAAGAAAGCAGACGAGACTGATGACATAAGCACTGTTGTCTGACAGCAGTGTTCCCATGACTACGTCCGCCAAAAACCCAATGAACACCAAAATGTTTATGTAACAGGACCTACATTTCTAGTGTTTACTATACCAAACTTTTACGTAATGTGAGCATCGAAATATTTGTATTTTGGAGGTTTTGTTGTATGTCTTTATCAGGGTTTGTTCGCGACTGAGATGAAAGGGGAGGCCACACCAACATTTTTTTTCTACAGTGCAAAGAAAATACAGAATCTTGAAAATTAGAATCTCAGGTTTAAATATTTAAATGGTAATGACTTTTGTAGAGGTAAATTTGGAATATGGAAAAAAAAAAAAGAAAATTTGTTTGTAAGGCCTGACACACACTCCTTTCCCCAGAATCAATCTATCAATCTAATCTGCCCCCTTTCTTTAAGCCCTTTCTAGAGTACCAATCAAAAGTTTGGACACATGGATGAGTGTGTGTATAAAGCATCTCACGGCGCACTTTGGACTATAGTGCTCAGTCTAATACGGACAAATAAAATTCAGAGAATTCATTTTCATGGGCAAGATTTCACTGGAAGCCCCTTTCTGCCAGGAAAATAAATAAAATAGAGAGATTTAAATATATTTTAATTATTTCTAAAGTTCTTGAAGTATATGTGGACATTTTGGCTTAGTAAATCAAAATTTTGGCATACTATGAATATTATTATGGTTTTGTCTTTCCTTGAAAGTAATGGGGCGTTTTTTTCTTTCAGAAAATTACTAGATGCCTCTGATTTAGCATCTGAATTATGAATTATTGGTCACTGCCTATCTAATCTTTTGCTAGGCTACAGATGTTCCCATTTTGATGTAGTAGGAACATTTATTTCTTTAGCATTGTGACAACTGAAGTCACTATTTAAATAGTCTATTGGTCCAGACTTGGCTCATTTAACCTACATATTCAGTCCAATTGCTACAACAGTTTTTAGCCACCCTTATTTATACAGTACCTAACAATTCTTAAAATGATAAATAAAACATTGTTGATTGAGTTTAAAGGCTCATTGCTGACAATCTTAAGTGGAAGTTTTTTAAAGTTATTATACAACAAGATCTTTTAAAATGTAGGGTGATTATTGGGAGATTCCATTAAATGTAGCAAATTAATGTGGCTTTTTTTTTTTTTTTTTNAACCTTTTTAAACCACCACTAATGAAACCACACCCCCTTCTGTTTAAGAAGAAAACTGAGTGTGTAGTAATTTCATTAATAAGTTATTATATCATGAAAGTATCTTGTTATAATAAGCTATTTTCATTATGGTTTTAACAATGTGCTGCCATACCAAGCTGCACAGGTTAGACACTAAACATTACAGCTTTAAAATTCTGTAAGGTTATATGTGGTACCATGTAAACATGAAAAAAAAAAGCCAAAACAAAATAATCTAAAAAATAGATATTTAAATACCAGAAATTCTTTTCAAATTATGTGAATTATATCGAAAAACTTGCACACCTAATGAATGTTTCTTGACAGTAAATTTGTCTGCATTGCAATGAGAAACTTGTTAACAGTTCAAATGAAGTTCACTGAATACCTCACAATATGTAATTATAACACGTACCCATCCTGTGAAAGACGTATGCGCAGAGAGGCATATTTAAAATCTATGCCTGTGCTTCATCTTAAAAGTCAGGACTGGGACATCTAGAAAAGAGCATGCAAAAGTGTGTAGGGGAAGCAATGGTTGCTGTTAAAAATGTGAAGTCCGTTGGTTTGTTTGTGATAATCTACCACAGAAAAAATGGAAGCGCAACATAAAATAATTTGGGATAATCATTTCTGCAAGTAGATGTACCTCAAAGTCTTTGCATAGGATAGCATATGTTATGCTATCATATCAATACAGCATTTTGAGATTCCATGTTCTGTGTATATGGTAACACCAAAAGATTTGTTGAGTTATATCAAACCTCCTAAACCTCCTCAGCTGAACTGCATAAACTCTGTGCTCCATCCTGCACAGGAGCTGTCTTCAGTACGTTAACATGAGTTTATTTTTGAAAAAAAAAAAAAAAATTGCAGCTTTAGTTTTATTGATTAAAGAATAAAACCCTTGAAAACTGTAAATATTCAAATCTGTAAATCATTGATTTATAATGATGTCACTTTTTATCTAAATATTTAGACAATTGAAAGTCGAATGCTAAAAACATTACTAATCTGCTTCATCAAGGCTATATGGATATGGCCTGATTAGATATGAGTGATCAGACAACTCAAGAGATTAGATCGTGATATTGCTAATTCGTGGTAGATATTTTGCCTTCGCCTTTTCCTAACTAACTTCCAAATTTTTTAAATCAGTGACTGATTGGGAGAATAGGTTTTCAGGGGTTTTGAAAGCTGCAGAGTGCAGTTGTATCCAGCCGTTTATTGTACTTCCCAAAGTGGACAAGCTGACCATCACAACCACCTCATGTTATGGTTGGCATGAATATATGTTTGAATGTCTTCCTGGAGAGGCTGTCTGAAAATGTGAATACTATGTCTCACTGAGCTTTTAATAACCTTATTTTTAAGTGTGGCTTTTGAAAACAACTGTTTTGGTCAGGCACCACATTGCACAAACTGTCCAAGAGCTTTCTTGTCTTTTATAGAATTTGGAGGACATAATCAGTGTGCTGTAAGTCTCGTTAAGAGCGCGATCCACAATATATCTGTCAGTTTGGGTTCTTCATCACAAATATATACAGTATTTTTTTTTTATTGGAAACAAATGTTTCAATAACTTTTGTTTGATTTTTAATATCTTAATGCTTAGAAGTAGACCATGTAAAACATTAACAAATTTGGCATAGTTGGTTGCAAGTAATAGCATCTAATGTAACATTTTGTTTCAAACGTGAACTCTTGCTGTCTGAACTACTACAGCAGGAATCTATAGCATATGCTTGATAATGGAGTTTAATTGGAGTTTGGACCTCTTCATGGTAAGGATAATAGATATTAGAAAGATATTTTTAACAAAAAGACATTTTAACCTAGAATTGCTGAGTTCTCTATACCTTGGAAAAAGTAATTGGACAAAACAAAAACTCACATTCACAATTCAGTTTATAGCTTTGGAAGCTCTGACAGTATTCCACAGTATTCCACAGATTTCATCTGTGGGTGGAGCCTCTTTGTCTTAGATTTGGTTAAGTATGGAACACCAGCAAGTACTGGACTTTGGTCATGTGACCCTGCTTGTATTAACATACAGTGGGGGAAATAATTATTTTATCCCCTGCTGAATTTAGAAGTTTGCTCACTGCCTTCACAGATTTTCTATAGGATTGAGGTTTAGCCACTCCATGACCTTAGTGTGCTTCTTCTTTAGTCACTCCTTTGTTGCCTTGGTGGTATGTTATGGGTCATTGTCATGCTGGAAGTCCCATTCAATACCCATCTTCAGTGTTCTGACTGAGAGGAAGGAGGTTCTCGTCCAAGATTTCTATGGTACATGGCCCTGTCCATTGGCCTCTCAATGTGGTGAAGTCATCCTGTACTATTAGCAGAAAAACAGCCCAAAAGCATAATGTTTCCACCTGTGTGCTTGACTCTGGAGAAGGTGTTCTTTGGGTCATACTTAGCATTTCTTTTCCTCCAAACATGGCAGGTCGAGTTGATGCCAAAGAGCTTAATTTTGGTTTCATCTGACCACAACACTTTTTTTTAAGCCTTCTATGAATCATTTAGATCAGGGCTCTTCAACTCCATGCCTCGAGAGCCCCTGTCCTGCAGGTTTTAGATGTGCCCCTGATCCACCACACCTGAATCAAATGGCTGAATTAACTCCTCAGTATGCAGTCAGGTTCTCCAGAGTCCTGCTAATGACTTCTATATTTGACTCAGGTGTGTTGAAGCAGAGACACATCTAAAACCTGCAGGACAGGAGCTCTTGAGGCCTGGAGTTGAAGAGCCCTGATTTAGATGTTCACTGGCAAACTAAGACAGGCCTGTACATGTCCCCTCTTGAGCAGGGGGACCTTGCAGGTGCTGCAACTATACTGTGCTACCAGTGGTGTTCTTGGAGACTGTTGTAAACTACATTCAGACCATTAACAAGCTCCTCCTGTGTAGTTTTGCAGTGATTCACCACTTCTCGTGATCATTCTCACCGTATGAAGCAAGATCTTGCATAGCGCTCCAGACCGAGGGCAAGTTATTTCATTTGATAGTTTTCCGTTTCTTAATACTTGAACCAACAGTTGTCACCTTCTCACCAAGCTTCTTGCTGATGGTCTTGTAGTGCATTCCAGACTTGTGCAGGTCTACAATCTTGTCCCTGACATCCTTTGACAGCTCTTTGGTCTTGCTCATGATGGTGGAGAGGTTGGAATAGAAGAAACTGATTCTGTAGACAGGTGTGCTTTATACACATAAAGAATTGAAATCAGCAGTATCTGTAATTTATTGATTGATTGATTGTAGTCTGTGTACCACATGGGCACACAGTCAACCTGTGGGAGCAAGAATTCTGGTTGGATTATAGGCAATCAAATACTTATTTCATCCAATTACATGCAAATCATTTTAGAACTTTATGTAATGTGTTTTTGTTTTGTTTTTTTCTGGATTTTTGGTTGATATTCTGTCTCTCTCAATTAAAATGAAACTACCATAAAAATTAGACGCTGTTCAATTCTTTATAAGTGAGCACACTTACAAATTCAGCAGGGGATCAAATAATTATTTCCCCTACTGTAAGTGCCCATTTAAGAAGTTACAGGTAGTCAAGACGTTAACCAAATTAACAGCTTAGGATCTTTTCTGGAACACCTTGATGAAAGGATCACCTCAGCATATTGCATTCCATGCAGGAAGTGTAAAGAACACTAAATCTGTCCAATAGCAAGATCTCTAAATGCTAAACTGAATGAAGAAGTGGAAAACATCAGTAAGCATACAGAGTCAGCAAACAGCCAGAAAAAGATTACAGATTGGATGCAACAGACAGCCTTTGAAATAGCCCATAGTCCTAGGAAATGACATCTAAAATTTAGCACAAAAAGTGCACACATGGTGTGGATATACACTTAACACAGCATTGGCATCAGCAGAGAAGATTTGGCAGGTTTTTCATGGGTGCAACCCACATACTGAACTCTGCTGCTCAACCCACCATTTAAGGGGAAACAAACAAGCTTTCCAGCTGTATTAGATTTATTGCCAAAAAGTATTGTTACAACAAAGAAATACTTGACCAAACACAAATTTAATACTTTTTGTTCATATCCACACCTTGCAATATATGTTCAGTGCTAGCATTCAGTTTGACTGTAGAAAGTTATTGGGTTGGTGGGAAGGATGTCTCACTAAAGTGCAGTAAATGGACGTTTGCATCCCTAACTCTACTCTTCACTCCTATTCCGAGCCCTTTATTTATTTATTTATTTGTTTGTTTTATTACTCTACTCATGAGTCGTAACCTCTGAGCAACAAAGAAGACTGGCACTGGCCTTTGCTGAGAATGCACTCTCCAAGTGCTGTTAAAGTTTTTACATTTTCATGATTATGACCATGCCAATGTTGCCATGCATCATATGATGACAACTAGACTTTGTCCATGTAAACTGGGCAAATTCCTGCTCCTGCTTTCACTAGAAGGTCAAAAACATGCTACTATTAGATCTTAGCTTTCTGGTTCTTCGTGGACAGGTTGCTATATTGTACTGGGTATTTGTTCCTTCAGTTTGTGACATCTTTGTTTAGTCCTACTGTTATAGCTAGCTGTTGTCAATCAGAGTAAATCTTTGTATGTCTGTACTGAGCAAAAGGAAGCACAATACTAAATGTCAGTTGCAGTCAACTCTGTTTGTTTGTGTTGTTACTCATTCCTTCAGTGTCATTATTGTTATCATATCCCTTCATTGTATTCATTGTTAATAGACCCTTTCAAGAGATGGATAGATTCTTCAAGAAAGAAGATAGCAGTCAATATGATCATCACACTCATTGCAAATCCCCACCACCACCCTCCCGAGGTCCTGGTACTAATGACCTCAATCATTGTTCTTTTATAACTGTGTGTTCCCAACCATTGGCTGAGCAGAAAAATTATTGTTTTTTTGTCCATTTACTTTCTTCTCATTACAGTCACTGAAGCACATGAGCACAGACAGTCAGTAGAAACCAGGTGGAACCAACCTTACACTGATATATATTATATTGCCAAAAGTATTCACTCACCCATCCAAATCATTGAATTCAGGTGTTTCAGTCACTTCCGTGGCAACAGGTGTATAAA
Source organism: Australoheros facetus (assembly GCA_030220045.1). Classification (NCBI taxonomy): domain Eukaryota; kingdom Metazoa; phylum Chordata; class Actinopteri; order Cichliformes; family Cichlidae; genus Australoheros; species Australoheros facetus. The sequence goes on along the minus strand of JASGAU010369415.1, from coordinate 4,678 downwards.
ACCAAGTACCTGGGCATGCAGACTGCTTCTACAAACATTTCTAAAAGAATGAGTCGCTCTCAGAAGCTCAGTGAATTCCAGCATGGTACCATGATAGGATGCCACCTGTGAAACAAGTCCAGTGATAAAAATGTCCTCACTTTTAAATATTTCACAGCCAACTGTTAGTGGGATTATAACAAAGTGGAAGCAATTGGGAACAACAGCAACTCAGCCATGAACTGTTAGGCCATGTAAAATGACAGTGGAGTCAGCGGATGCTGAGAGGTCACTAACTTCCTGCAGAGTCAATCACTAAAGACCTCCAAACTTCATGTGGCCTTCAGATTAGCTCATGAACAGTGCACAGAGAGCTTCGTGGAATGGGTTTCTATGGCCAAGCAGCTGCATACAACCTTAAGTGCAATGCAAAGCATCAGATGCAGTAGTGTAAAGCATGCTGCCACTGGACTCTAGAGCAGTGGAGACGTGTTCTCTGGTGTGACAAATCCCCTTAACTGGCAATCCAGTGGACGACTCTGGGTTTGGTGGTTGCCAGGAGAACGGTACTTGTCTTACTGCATCGTACCAAGTGTAAAGTTTGGTGGAGGGGGGGTTATGGTGTGGGGTTGTTTTTCAGGAGTTGGGCTCGGCCTCTTACTTCCAGTGAAAGGAACTCTTAATGCTTCAACATGCCAAGACATTTTGGACAATTTGATGCTCACAACTTTGTGGGAGCAGTTTGGGGATGGCCCCTTCCTGTTCCAATATGACTGCACAGTGCAAAAAGCAGGTCCATAAAGACATGGATGAGTGAGTTTGGTGTGGAAGAACTTGACTGACCTGCACAGAGTCCTGACCTCAACCCGATAAAACACCTTTGGGATGAATTAGAGCGGAAACTGTGAGCCAGGCCTTCTTGTTCAACATCAGTGTCTGACCTCACAAATGTGCTTGTTGTGGAAAGCCTTCCCAGAAGGGTTGAAGCTGTTATAGCTGCAAATGGTGGGCCGATATATTAAACCCTATGGATTAAGAATGGGAGGTCACTCAAGTTCACATGTGTGTGAAGGCAGATGAGCAAATATTTTTGGCAATATAGTGTAAAAAAGGTAGAGGAAATTACATTTTTACCACAAAATAATACGCTTAAGAAGTCCTGGAAGTACTTGATGGACTTTGGGTATTACAAATTTTTCATTTTCAATTCATGTCTTGTTAGTGAGCGTAAATTGACTTCTGGAATATGAAGTAAGAATATGAAGATAGTGAGTGCTAGGATAGCATGTAAATAGCAATGTGGATGTTTTGTGAAATATTTGAAATCCCTTTAAATAGCTGGTCTTGTCTTTAATAGGCAATGTCCTACTCCACAAGACAGGATCAGGATCGTCTGTAAAATGCATGCACAATGTCATGAAGCAAAGTGTGGCCAAGGACTTGAGAGTATTTCTAAGTGCCTGAATAGTTCTCTTACAATTTATCTTTTTTCTTTTCATGTCTTCTTTTTCCATCTCTTTGCCTGAACTTTCATAGTTTAGGATTCTTACTGTTTAGTGGATTTGTCCCTTTATGCTTTTGCTAGTTAGAAAAGAAAAAGCAGAATCAACCATGTTGATGTAAAGAGTGGTCACAATATATTAATAATTATACTGTACCATAGTGCAGATCTTGCACAAAAAGAGCAGTGTTTAATAGATTAACACATCGTGTTAGCATTGATTTTCATAGATGTGGCATGAAATACAGAAAATAAAATAAATGAGGTATGTAATGGTTCATGTTATTTTCTTTAAAAACAAATTCACTATAAATGAGTAAAGAGTGTCCTCAAGATTAATAGCGCCGTTGCTGGGTAAAATGTCAGTGTATGATAATGATTATTCATCCATCCATACATCCATTTTCTTCCGCATATCCAATTCAGGGTTGCAGGGGGGTGAGGTGGTGGTGGGGGCTGGAGCCTATCCCAGCTGCCATGTCACAGGACATGGACAGGCCACCAGCCTGTCACAGGGCCAACACAGAGAGACAGACAACCACTCACATTCACACTGATGGGCAATTTAGAAACAGCAATGATAATGATTATCAGAAAGACAGTGTTTCTCAAATCTTCTTCTATCCCAAACTGAAAGAAGCATCTCAACTCCTCCTCCTTTCTCTCTTTCTCCCTGTGTGTCGAGACAAAGTACTTTGGCATAGTACAATGCATTTCATGATTCTGTTTACTCTTGGATGCCAGCGCTACAATTCTGAAACAACACCACCTACGTAGCTTTTACATTGGTTGAAGCTGTCATTCTGTGAGAAATAAACAAGCTTGGTGCTCATTACATGGTGGAAGAGATTCTCGTTACATCAATAATAAACGTAAAGTCAGTACAGCTGCACATTAGAAGTTTGAAAATGTAAACTTAAGGCATTTAAACATTACAGGGTACTCTTTGCTGTCAGAGTTCCCCTTAACCTTGGGAAAGAGATGTGGAAATTGGTTTTTTTTTTGGTCAGATCAAAGTGAAATTAATTGAATATTGTTGGTGATGAAGAGCTTGTATATAAACAAATCAGTTTTCTAATCTATGTCATATTTGCTGCAGTTACAGTGTAAGTCAGACTTGACAGCAAATTAGGACCAAGTAGTTTGTGTTGCATTAACTTGAATGTTTCCTTTGCTCACATTAAGCTAATAAATGCAATCTAGTCTTACTGAATACTCAAAAGTGCTTTACACTACAAGCCACATTTAACCTAATACAGCACGTTATTCTATACACTTCCATGGCCACTGGTGTACACCACATCACATCCATAACCAAGTTAGAATCATCAATTAATCTAACATATATGTCTTTGGACTGTGAGAGAGGAACAGAGGAACCACACAGGCACAGCAAACTCAAAAAAAAAAAATGCCCAAGCCAGCCACAGGATTCAAACAAGGAACCTTGTTATTGTGAGGTAACAGTGCTAACCACTGCACCACCATGCTGCCCACCTTAGTGATACTGCAGCAATATTATTAAGGTAGGCCAATATTTCAGCATGTTTAAAACTGCAGAGAGTCTATATTGCACTTCATGTGAAATGAATTGCACTTTTTGTGGCACCAATTTTAAACGGAGAGCCTGAAGATGACCTGACCAGGTGTTCAGCATGAGTTCCATTATTGATCTAGTCAAATAATAAGAAAGCCATCTTTGGGACAATTAACCTTACTGTGTGTAAACCCCTCTGTACTGGAACCAGGCTGGATCTGTTGTTAAAATGAAACCCAGCTTTTTACAAAAGGCTCCTGAGCACGGCACATAAATAAAGAGCACACAGTGTTTAAAATAGACATTGTGATTCGCTTCTGTTGCTTGTAGTCAGATTTTAAGATGGCGTGTTTACTAAATCAGTGTTTACTGGCTCGTTGTTATAAGGCTGTTATTCTCTCTTGCTGATGAGCCTTTGAATTGACCTTTATCCCCATTACTTTTCCTCACTGTTAATTTTCCGTTTATCAACTTATTGTTAAATTTGTTTACTTTTATATTTTTTTTCCTGTATTTTTTTTATGATTTCCCCTCTGCATTTCCCCCTTTTTATTCCCCCAGACCAATTTGTTTCATCTTGCTCCATTTTTTCCCTCTTCATCATGCAAACTAGTTCATGCTCATGCTACAGTCCCTAAATACAGTAAACCTAGCTTCATAAATAATAATCCTTTTGTGATATCACAGTTTGAAAATATTGTTGTGAAATGAACCTGATACAATGCTTTTATAAGGTATTTTAGGTGCATAAACACTACAGATGGGTCATTTTAGCCTGTTGTTCAGTGGTTGCTAGACAACATGATGATGTTATAATATGTGATTTACACAATAGTGCCAGAAGTATTCACTCACCCATCCAAATCATTGAATTCAGATGTTTTAATCACTTCCATGGCCACTGGTGTATAAACCAAGCACCTAAGTATGCAGACTGCTTCTACAAACATTTCTGAAAGAATAGGTCGCTCTCAGGAGCTCAGTAATTCCAGTGTGGGGCTGTGATAGGATGCCACCTGTGCAACAAGTCCTCCTTTTGTTTGTTTGATTATAACAGCCAGGTGGTGGGATGTCTAAATTTCTGTTTTTTCTTTTCCTCTGTTTAGTATTATTGGCTAAGCACTCTTAGATAACAAAAGATCTGTGTATACTGTCATGCCAGAGTATATAAAAATGTAATTTAAAATCCCCTTGAAATGTCCCAACTTTTCTGAAATGCATTGCTGTCATCATATTCAAAATGAGGTAATGTTTTTCTTAAAATGGTAATTTACTTAATTTTCCCACCCACCCAAGTATGTGGGATGTTAAACCCTGCTCTGTGGGGGGTGAGCATTGTCATCTTGGAGGATAGAGTTTGGTCACAGACTGTGGAGATTATGGGACTTCCACTGTTTGCAGTATCTCATCTTGATATCGCTCTGCATTGAGATCGCCTCTGATGATAACAAGCCTGACTGTGAGCACCTGGAGTATCAGAAACTCAAAACAAGAGTCAATAGCAGAATGAGCTACAGGGGTTGGACAATGAAACTGAAACACCTGTCATTTTAGTGTGGGAGTTTCATGGCTAAATTGGACCAGCCTGGTGGCCAGTCTTCATTAATTGCACATTGCACCAGTAAGAGCAGAGTGTGAAGGTTCAATTAGCAGGGTAAGAG
>JASGAU010369404.1:0-11018 GCA_030220045.1 Australoheros facetus | reverse complement strand
CCTGTGAAACTAAAAAAAAAAAAAAAAAAAGTCCATCTATGTCATATTCCCATTAGCCAACAAGTATGTTTTTGACATTAATTCTCTCATATGAACTGGCATCCAAAAGTTTGAGATTTGCAATAATTTGCTTGAGATTGAGTCATATTATAATTACATCAGGACTGAAGCTGGATCATTTAGCAGGACCACTAATTATATGTGTAACAGGAGAAAACCCTTTAGCACNNNNAAAGCAGATACATTAAAATGTATCTTTAAAACAGATACATTTTAATGTCCTAATTATTCATTTTTACTGTGAAAAGATGCAAATGAACTCCACTGACTGCAGCTCATTGTCCTTCCTGAAGGTTGCTGTAAATCTATGAATTACAATATATTGCACAGAAGGCAACTGATGCTGATTATGAATTATCCTCGTATACTAGAGTGAGAGGGATTTCACTGCAAAAGGCAACATGCACATGAACCTACTCTCTACCTACACTTCCTCAGAAAATTGTCAAAACTGAGTTATTAAATGCTTATTACCCCAGAATATTGTATATTCAGGGGTAAATGTGCTTGGGGCTGACTGGCTGTCCACTGGAAGGCTTCAGGCTGGACAGCTAAGCAGGGACCTGACGCTGATTGACAGAGCTATTGTCTGACTGCTCAGTATGACTACCCGCTTTCTCTGTGGGGCTCCTGTGAGTATGTCTATGTCAGTGTGTGCGTGACAGAGGGAAGTTAGGGGGCAGAAAACTCTTGTATGAAACTGTGCAAAGTTATCGTGATACTGTCTATGTGAGCACGGGTTCTGTGTGTGTCTGTGTGCAAGACTGTGATAATCTGATGTGAAGTGTGAATCCCCTCCAACAGAGAAGGCCATTCTGCTGTCAGCACAGTCCTTACCGCATGCAGAGACACACACAGAGCTGTCACTCACTCACACATTTACAGAACTGTCTTTGACTTTTAACCCCTGTGCAAAACACACGTCCTCTAACGTTAACACAAAAGAGAAAGAAAGAAATCCTTTTAACTATAATTTGATTAAGACCATTTTGAAATTTTGTCAGCTGCAGTTCAGGCTCATCGGCATCTTGTGTGAGGTTATTTTATTTTTAGAGCTACCTGGTGTGAACTGTGTATCTCAGATTAAGCTAGAGTGGGAAAATGTTGGGGCCAAAATTATTATTCTGTGGAACTACTCATTAATTTAGTGTCTAAATTCAATTATTAATAATAATGAATAATAAAGTTGTAAGAAAAGTGTGTGAATCAGCAAGTTACATGAGTGTAGGATGGTATCAGCACTATCTGCAAAGTTCTTTCTTTGTACACTTACATAGTGCACTTACACTTATAGTGCTTAACAAATGTTTTTTGTAAGTGCACTAGAGTGACAAAATATCTGAATGTCACCATCACATGTGTGGGTTGTGGGGGGTTTGAAGCCAGCAGTCAGACAGTCTGCCTCTGTCACATTCTTCTAGGATAACTAGTGTTAGCTCTCATGTTTTAGACACTGTCCCACTGACCTCGGACTTAACCACATTTTACCCTCTGTCCATTCATTTGTCTATCCCACTTTTCCACGTGCTTGTTATTGCAGAGGGTGTGGCTTTTACATGCCATGAAAGACCTTTCTGTCATTCAATATTATAATGCTCATTCATTCCTGTGTTGAGTTGTTTAGTCATCATATCCAACCATCAATCTGCACAGCTCTCCTGTACTATGAGCACTTGTTATTCTAGTGGGAGTGGCTGATAGATGCCACAGTGCCACAGAGAGGCCACACAGCCAAAAAATGGGTAGTTAGTCTTTCATTACAAAAGGTACCTTTGTACAGTTACGGCCTGTGCTGTCAAGGGAAGAGTTTGGTTTCACTTGATTACTCCTTTGCCACAACCCCACCCACGCTATTGGATTCAATATGAGGCAAATAAAAGAACCAAAAATCAGCTCTTGTCATGAAACTAAAGATGAACAGATCACTGCAATTACAGACTGATATTAACTAATAATATCAGCATTTATGATAACTGATAAATGGAAATTTTAAAAATTAAAGAAGAAATTGGGGGAAACACCCTTTAACCAGGTTAGGGGTGTTAATGTTGCATAGTTTGTCAGCCTGAAGGCACTTTGCAACTTCCCTGTTGGCAACACATGATTGAAACGCCACAAACGCAGCTACCACCTGATCTGACTCACTAAATATAAGTATCAGTACAGTATTGGTCTCAAAAATCCTATATCGATTGGGTTAGTTGAAATCATGGCAAAAGCATTTTGTTAACCTAAACTGCAATACTAAGAGATAAACCTCTCCTCCTGTCACAGCAGGTAGCTAGTCAGTGTGGACTCAGCCTTGTCTGAAAGTTACCAAGGAAACAGCATACAACAGTACGGTATACAATATGCATGTGTATTATCTGTGCCTGCTACAATTTGATTTGGTGCCCCAGTAGTATAATAGGGTTTTCTAACATATGACACACATACACATTAATCACTCAGGCGTTGCATACAGGGAGAATTGTCAGGCTGACTTCCCTGGTTGCTCCCAGGATAAAGTGGCTGCTTACACACTACATATCGTCTGCTCTGTCTAGCAATGAGTGACTCCTGGATAGAAATAGCTGCACTGGCAGCTCCAGTTGTCTGCGACAGACACACAAAAAAAACAAACTTCAACTGTGTTGCGACTAGACCGTACCACTTCTGTGTGTGTGTATAGTGGCATAGCTGGCTGTCAGTAGAAATAGCTGCTCTGTGACATGCTTGTTTTCAGAGGCTTGTAATTATCCCTGCACCACCAACCTAACCAGTCAGAGAAACTATAGGCTTCATTCTTTGGCGAGAAAAAAAAAGGAGCAAATTTAGCCACAGAATGTTTCAGTATTTCACAATATTTTGCCTGTGCATGGTTTCATTAGCTGTTTGAAAAATCCTTCTCAATCAACAGAGTTGTCACAGAAAAAAAAAAGGAATCGAATGGAACATCTTCACACTGTGCTTTTTTTTTTTTTTTTTTTTTAAACACATTGTTGACTTGATTAACTTAAACTGTTGTAAAAACAAAAAAATCATTTTTTCCCTTAATGAGTCAATTTGTAATATTAAACTAACAACGTTTTGTCGCATGGTTTCTGATATTTCAGCTTTTGGTGTGAGCCAGTGTGCCGAGAGTCTGTGAGGACATTTATGACAGTTTTCTCTCCAAGTGAGGGGGAGAGATATTATGGCAATTAGATGCCGAGTTGCCAAGTCTGTGTCTGTCCTCAACCCCCCCTTCCAGACTGGTCCTTGGAATGTCACACTGTGCTGACACAGGGAGAGTGTATGCATGTGTGTTTTTGCACTTTGTCAGACTGCATTAGAAAGACAGGACTTCAAAGGTTCATGTCAAAATGTACTGGAAACATACTGTAAAAGACAACCATTAGTTTAAAGCGTTTTTAGTTGTTATTACATTGTGGAGCAAGCATCCACAGTTTGCTTTTGATTGGCTAATCTTTGAATAAACTGACCTATTTAGATAAACCTACTAGACAACTGTCTGAAAATCAGCAGGCTGTGTAAAGGTGGAGGGAAAACATTCCTCCCTTTCTCTGTAGTTATATAACAGGGCAAACTCTCAGGTTGCTGGTGGATTATGAAACAACCTGATGCAATCTGAAATCATCGATCATCAAGGTATTAATAATGCAGGAACTGGTATGACACTGTATGACCCTCTGCCACAAGCCTGCAGCTTATACCTGCAGGATAATACACAGTAAATATTAAATCACAGGTTAAGCATTAATTTTAAGAGGGCAAAACATTTCTGTGGTGTAAATGAGTGGATGCTTTACATGTAATGTACATTACGCTACATTATATAACAGTAGCAATAACTAAAACTATGGGGAAAAAATCATATTTTTAAGCATATACCTGGTCTCCTTTAGAAAAGCTAATATGATTAAAAAAAGTGAGGAAGAGAAATGAAGGGTGAGGGAAAAGTCAATGAAATGAAAAGCCTGTCTATTTATCCATTTAGAACGAGGGGTAAAAAGTGCGGTGAACCAAAAAGGAAAGCGGAACGTGAGGAAAGAGTGTGTGTAGTATTGACATGAAGATGAGAGAGGTTGGTTAGCTAAAACCAACTCTGTGCATGGGCACCAGATGGCTGCTGTTAACTATGGGGCAGTGGTTACACTGATAAGAGACTGGAGACTGTACAGCTGGTTACACACACACACGCACGCACGCACACGCACACACACACTTCAAGCTGGACAGAGGTAGGGCGATCTGTTCACAAGCTAATTAAAGAGCCGGAAAATAAACATCTACACTGAGCCACCTAAATCTCACGAGATGTCATTCTTCTCAAAATGATTTTGCACCTCCAGCTTATATAAATGATTACACAATACTACTGATTACACAATACTACTGTACTTACTTGTTTAATTTATTACTTTTTAAACTACTTTGATAGTGTCTGACAACCTTATTAATGTCAAGGAGCAGGAATAATAGGTGACATTTAGTCAAATCATCATTTTCTGCTCATTTATGACAGCAGAAACAAAATATTAAAATACAGAACTATAATTTTAGTATTTACGGTACCTAAACAGGGGAACTGTGTCACAGGGGGTCAGTGAATTAGTTCAAAGCCACTACTTTGATAATATTTTACAGGCTAAGACAGAAATGAATCCTAACATCCTAACACACACACACACACACACACACACACCCCTAGCTGAGCAGTTGGCAGGCCCAGATGGAGCCACCCACACAGTACAGATAGAATCTAGGATTTCATTCACTGATTTGACTGCTCTGTCACTCTGGTACCATAATGTTAGTGCCCAATTACACATTTATATAAAAGTAAAACTAAGTGGCTGGTTCTGTTGGGCTTTCATGAATGTATGAAAAAGGGCAGCTCTAAACCAGTGATTTAAGGAATTTAATTCATCAACTGTTAATTAAAAAATTATCTTAGTAAATCTACATAGAGCAATTAATTAAGGTGAGGTGCATGGATATCAGAGTTAAGCTTGAAGGCTTATAATAGTCTGCGCTCTTAGTCTGCCCTGCTTGGCTCAACTCTTCATTCATAGCTGCTGACATTAAGTCAGCTCGTCTGTCTTACGCTGCCTACCCACACACACACACACACAAGCACACCCAGTACAGTCAGCAAGTCTAACCTCAATGGGCACCAACACATACTGCGTGTGGCCGAGCAAACACACACACACCTGCTTCAGCGTGACCAGTGCTGACACAGAAAAAACCCGGGACAGTCTGACTACATCTACCAACAGCTGTCATGCAAAGAGGATGAGGAAAAAAGACAGGAGAGGAAGCAGGAAGAAAAGAAGATGGGGGGAAATGAGGGCTATTTTCAGACACTGTTCAAGTTAGCGTGAATGTATTAACATGTTCGTGTTCTTGCACTGTACTGTAGAGCTGTGCCACAATTTTTGTTGTTTTTAAAGGTCGCAGGAAAAAAAAGAAATTCACTTTGGATTGGCAGTCAGCTAGGTACTGGAGTTTTGGATTATTTAGTAATATATGGTTGCCTATAGTATTAAGCACAGATTAAAACATTAGAACACAGGCGCCAGGGCGGCTCAGCGGATGAGCAGGCCACCACGTATGCCGCATGGCGGTGCAGACGGCGCAGGTTCACGTCCCGACTTGTCACCATTTACTGCGTGTCTTCCCCCATCTCTCTCCTCCCGATTTCCTGTCTCTCTTCACTGCCGACTATCAAATAAAAGGCCCAAAAAATTAAAAAAAAGAAACAAACAGTAATAGAGTCGGTACTGAATTTGCATCATCAGTACTGGTACATGTATAACAAGTTTTCCACACTTAATCCCTCAACCTACTACCATGAACTTAAAGTTGACCATTAAAGGATTTACACAGTAACAAAGACTGTGACCTACGAGCACCACATTCATTGAAAAAGCTGACAGGGGGTGATTAGAGGGAAAAAAGGATGGGATTTCAGCAATTATTATTAACTAAGTAAAACCCACAATGCGCCTTAGTGAAATGAGGCAGCAAAACATCTGCAGGCTGACCTCTGTGTCTACAAAGATATTCAGAATCTGTATTCTTTAGAATAAACTGAATGTGTGTCAGTGCACCACTGCAATGCAGTGAAATGCATTCTGAATAGTAATGCATTACACTCCCATTACCCTTCTCTCCTTTACATTGCTCTTCTCTCCTGAAGGCTAATCTTGTTCAATCTCCTTACGTGGTTCTACTTTTTTCTATTCTTTCTGCCCAGATCATGTTATTTCTTATACAATGGCTTCTTTTCTTCCCACTCATTTGTCCTCTTTCTCTCTTTTCATCACCTTTCTGTACAATATCCCTCTATTCCCTTATCATCGTCAGTAAGGAAACTTAAACCACAGATAGCCAAATGTTTTTGAGGACTTTTGAAATGGTGTACACCAAACAGAGCTGAAGATAAGTAAGTGTGTTAGCCTAATGGATTATGTCTAAAAATCTTTTAGGGAAAGTACTTCTTTTTTTTTTTTTGCAGAGGAGGGCTAAAAAGGAAATAGATGGTAGGAAAAAGGATATGTGTTGAAATTTCAGTTTTACATCTTTGGATGATGGTGAAGACAGCTGGCGATAAAGATGAGACTAAACCACTGTACAGATGACAACGAAAAGTAATTTGAGTTCATGGTGCTGCTAACGAGGTCTTGAAGCTGTGAAGAGCTGACAAATTCACCTATTGCTGTGTGTCTCTCTTCATTTGAAAGCCACAAAGCTTATACTGTATCCCCACCTTACTCCCTTGTTAGTCTCCCTTTCCATCGTTTCTGCCTCACAGTACTGTTATGAATGGATGCTAAAGCAATGGATGGGAACCAATTAAGATAACAAGAAAGCATAGCTCTTGCCTAGACCATCCTTTTTCCTGTCACTTTTCTGACTGTGTGTGCTATGTGGATTATTTCTGATCTTGCACATTTGTTGCACATCCAGTCCTTATTTGTGTAGGAAAACTACCTACCTATTGTCAAATGCATGTTCAGTGACAGTTTATAAAAGTAGATTAAGCACTTAGCTATTAATATAGTTAATAAGATGTTGATTTATTATACATACAGTGTAGAAATGATCTATTTCAGTTTGCGTTGTTTACTTTCAAAGTATACATAACAGAAGACTAATTCTTTTTAGAACCTAAACATTTAGGGCTGCAACTAAAGATTATTTTGGTAGTCGACTAATCTGTCAATTATTTTATCAATTAGTCGATTAGTCAACGATTATTTTAATCGTACCTCACCTGTTCAAGCCTGCCCATCTGTGACTATCACCTTGTTGTCTCTTCTCACAATTAAAATGATGGCCCATAAAAATACGTGTTTGAAACTTATCCAATGCATTTTTAACATTAATGTGACCATCACAATAAATATCCAATAAACAATTCATATTAAAGTGAACACGATTTTTATTTTTAAATGAAAATATAATGTGCAAATAAGTAAATAAAAATGGCCTCTGTCCAAAAGTTCAAATAAGGCTTCAAATTAAATCAAAAAACATTTTTCCGTTCAAAACACCTGAGAAGTTTACAGACGATTCAGTTCATGAAGAGGTTTGTTATTCAAAATGAACACAAATATTATTGCCAGAAAAAAAATAGCAGCCAACCTAGGGGTTGGAGATATGTTGAATTTAAAAAAAATATTGATATATTTTCATACGCGATATAAGATGAGACAATATCGTTTATATCAATAGTCTATGTCCATTACAATCATACTTGTAGATCCACCAGTTCACCATTCTGCTAAAAAATATCGAGATATGACTTTTGGTCCATATCGCCTGCCCTAAGCCAACGTAGCTGCTCCTATTGTCCTTCACTCTTAGCTAACATAACTAAAATGGTGCCGCTTCGCAAACATCATCCATGATACCTTGTTTCCAACAGGTAAACTAACAGAAATATTACGGTACAAACATTAATAGGGTATGAACGCGACACGCTAACTCTCTAAAACATACCCATCCAGAGCTGATGTCACAGCTCCAGGGTGCCGGCGTTTTAAACGCTCACGCATTGCAGCAATGCTGCCGTGGAAGGAAAACTCGGCTTTGCACAGTCTGCATTCAACTTTATTTTTGTTTTGTGAAATGCTCCCACACCTTTGACAGTCTGTCTCTATTTTCTTTCATTTTCTCCATCCTCCTCTCTGCTCCACCATCATTATATTGTTCCGTTATGTTCTTCTTCGTTAGTATTGTTATAGGCAGACAATGGAGGCAAAACTGCCCCCATATCTTTCTGTAGTGTATTGCAGTTATAAAATCACATGATGAGGGGAAGGAAATGGATGGTCGGGTTTTAGAATATGACGCGTTGATGTTAAAATTCCACATCGACTAATTTTTGTAGTCGACGTCATCGATTACGTCGATGAATCGTTGCTGCCATACAACTACAACTTAGTGTTTTATGCCCAAATAGTGGATTGTTTAAGTGTGGACGAGCAAGCCATCTGACCTCAATCCAGATGAGCAGATGTTTCACTTGCATGGTACCACAATTAAGCACAGCTTCAACAGCTCTCCAAACAAGAACTTAATGAAAATGGATACATGCCTAGCAGAGCATCACCATAATAGAATAGCATCACTTAATAGAAATCCTCTACTATCTTTAGGCTGACTTGATATGCCAATTTATACTAACTTGCACGCTGTACTTTTACAGTAAGTTAGATACGTCATAACTGCACATCTTGGTTTCAGCTGCAGTTTGCAATGCAAACACTGGCTATTTATTCTACTGCATTCCTTGTTTAATCTGTTATCTCAGTAATCTTTTTTGTCTACAGTTCACTCCAATCTTTCTGTGCTATGTTTGTTTCTCTATAAAGTGTAAGGCCTCGACTCCCACTCCTCATCTCTCATGTCTCTGTGATAGCAGTCAGTAAGCAGCTGGCTAGTTCAATGAGTGGTCAAAGTTAAGATTGAAATAAACACTTGAAGAGAAGGAGAGAATATCCTATGAGAAAGTGCAATAAGATGAGAGGGTATTTTGTGTATTGCAAATGATTGCAAATATCTGTCTTGAAGGGCTGAGTGCAGATTAAATTACTATTGTGAAACATTTTGTTTTGCAATGTGCCCCTTGTTCTGTCTTCTGTTAACACTACTCTGTGGCGTAGTGTGCTTTTACTTATATTTGAAGCCTTAAACGTTCCCCCAATCGCTGGACTGTTCACACAATAACTGCAAATATTAGATTGAGTTAGTCAGTGATGATAGAAATTGGTTTAACCCTATTAATGATGTGTTGCTGCAAGAGGACTTCTGCTGAGGAACTGTGGGTTTAGACAGTTGGTGTAGATGAATGGTTGAGAAGTCAATGGTGCAAAGCAAACATTTACAGGTTCATGAATAAACACTGTTTCACTTTTGTATGACATTTAAAAAATTCAAAGGGTAATCACAATAAATATTAATACTGATTTTGCTAAAAATGAATCTGGAGTTCCATGCCAAACACTGTGCAATTGGTTAGGGTGCATGAATAGTAAAAAAATCAACACAATTACTATATTTCTGCTTCATTAAATGCACCAAATGTGCAAATATCTTACATCTAAAAAGCACAAAAACATGAGTTGTTAAAAAAAGATGACAACATTACACTGATGGTCTGTGTCTATGTAGACATATGTAATAGCGCAACAGCAGCTATATGCCTGCTGCTTCGAATCTGACCAGTTAAAGCCACCACTGAGGGGGTTTGAGCATGGAAAGGCCACAGACAGACAGACAGAGAGAGAGCGAGAGAGAGAGAGACAGAGAGAGAGAGAGCGAGAGAGACAGAGAGAGAGAGAGACACAGAGAGAGACACAGAGAGAGAGAGAGAGCGAGAGAGAGAGAGACAGAGAGAGAGAGAGACACAGAGAGAGACACAGAGAGAGAGAGAGAGAGAGAGAGAGAGAGAGAGAGAGAGAGAGAGAGAGAGAGAGAGAGAGAGAGAGAGAGAGAGAGAGAGAGAGAGAGAGAGAGAGAGAGAGAGAGAGAGAGAGAGAGAGAGAGAGAGAGAGAGAGAGAGAGAGAAACAGAAAGACAGAAAGTGAATGAAAGAGAGAGGATAGATTACCCTAGAGCCCACTCTTGCGCTTTTTTGGGCTTTGGTGCCCCACTTTTTCTCTAATCTTCCTTTCGGGTCTGACACACATTCCACAGACAGATAGAAAGGATTTACTAGGATCTCAACCAATGAACTAAATTCACTGGTTGCTTTGGTTGAGTAGTGGCATCTGTATTCATGTATACAGCACTGACAAGCAGCAGCAAGGGCAGCTGCAGCTTAAAAAAAAATACCCATAACAATATATGACCTACTGAAAGCCAGTCAATGTGAAAGTTAATATTAATGCACACTTGACACTGCAGGGCATGCGTGTACATTAAGAACGTGCAAAAAATCTGATGGCGTGCGCGTACATTTAGAACGTGCAAAAAGTCTGATGCCACAGTTAATCATTTACAACAAAGAGCATCATATTTCCACTTCAGTTTCTGAATAACCTCATGACTCATATGAGTCGTGTTTGTCTCGGACGCAAGACAAACATGTTTTTTACGTCAAACTATCATCGGCACAGATCTTGTATCACGACAGTAAATAAATAAAATATTTACACCCTAAAAAGTAATAATACTTTGTTACAGCATATATGTGTATAAATCTCAGAGATAAAAACAGGTAAATCAACTAAGATGGTGAAGAAGGTAAGTTTCCAACAGTAATTAAGACGTTGCAGACATGTTTTAAAAAAATAGTCTGGGAAGGCTTTCACTGCTTAATGCTGTCAATATCCCGAGTTTCTCTGGAGAATAAATGTATCCAACATTTAATTCAATTCAATTCAATTCAATTCAATTTTATTTATATAGCGCCAAATCACAACAAACAGTCGCCTCAAGGCGCTTTGTATTGTGGGTAAAGA
>JASGAU010369402.1:0-10220 GCA_030220045.1 Australoheros facetus | reverse complement strand
ACGACAGATAACAAGGGAGGTTTTGGAACAAGTAGTTCAAGCGGGGGAGAATATTCATTTTTATTGTATTGATCCTACCGAGGAGTGATGTAGGTAAAGATGCACCCTCATTTTTAATGTGACGCCTGTTTATTTCACTGTGCAACGGCATTTCCTGTGCAGCTGCGGCTGCTGGAGTCGATCGAGTCCAAATACTGTGATGGGAAGTCTGATCAGACTGGGCTGCCACAGAGCTGTCCAGAGAGACAGAAAGAATGGGTGGAGAAAGGGATGGGCACTCTGTCTTTCTTTTGCTCCTTGCCTCTCAGTGTTACTCTCTCAGCCAGTCAAAGTGGATTGGTTGGAAGCTACTTGGCTTTCATTTGCAGTGACAGTTCAGGGCTTGCACTCTCTTGCCAAATGTGCAGAGGAATTACAGCACAATCCAATACAAGAGATATAGACAGAGAAATAAACAGTAATGACCACTGACGCAGGCTCTGATTCACACGTGCCAGTTTTCGAATCCTTTTTTGTCTGCATAAATGTGTGCTCCCATGAATGCACATGCAACACACACACACACACACCTTAAGCAACAAGCAAGCAGCGTGCAGACGTCCAGAGTACAGTCCTGTCATTTCCATAAATACTCCTAAAAGGTGCAGCCAAAACCATGGAAGGGTGCGATTGCCTCTCGGCTAGAAACGCACAAAAAAGCTCTTTTCTCTTTCAAGAGATTGTAGGAGAGGATGACCCACTTAATCGAACAATTTGGAGCGCCTGCGTTTGTGTGTGTGTGTGTGTGTGTGTGTGTGTGTGTGTGTGTGTGTGTGTGTGTGTGTGTGTGTGTGTGTGTGTGTGTGTGTCTCTCTGTCTGTTGTGCACAAGTGAAAAGGCCTCCCAGTGCCTGGAGACAAACAATAAACAAAACCAACGAGCTTATGGTATTGCCGAGACACAGCATGACGACTGTCTTGCAAGAGTTACGCGTGTGTGTTGTGTGTGCGTGCAGAAGAGAAGTGTGCTACACACTCTGCATTTATGAGTCACAGCTTTTATGTTTCCATGTACTGTACAGGTATGTGTAGATGGTGGGAACAAGGTGCAGGGCATAAGCCAAATCTTGTATTTTTAGTAGAAACAGTGTGTTTGTGTCTGTCATTCTCAGAGCGACAGCAGTAATGAAGCCTTCCATCTGCTGTTTGGAGCCCGGTGAAGTGGAGTGGGGGTTGTGTCTGTGTGTGCTATGTGTGCGCATGCAAAGGTCAATCCTGGTTTAGCCTCCAACATTTCCCGGCATCTGCCAATTTGAAAAAATTTAGTTGCTTATGTTTTCTTCAACAAAACAGTTACTTAGCTGCAGAAGGTAATGGTCCATTTTCATTACTGGATAATGAATATCGACAGCATCACACCCAGGTCGCCCCCCCCCCTTCTCTTTTAATCCCTCTTATTTTCTTGTTCTTTCCTCTATCCCTCACACTCCCCCTCTCTCTTCCCAGCCATTGAGATCCACTTTCATCTCATTTTATAAAGCCATGAAACATCAGGCACCAGCATAAATCTAACATGTGATTGCTTTAATGACCAGGAGCTGCACCACCCCGGCTGACAAACGCACAGAAGAGGATGGACGGCTCACACAGCACACGCAGGGTCAAGGCTGTCCCAACGACAAACAATGTACAGTAAAGCAACACAGCTGGCTAGTTTGAAATGCTACTCATGCACAGGCTTACACGGCACAGAGGGACAAATCTTGCCGCTCAGATTGCAGTGCATGCTCATCCGGAGATATATGCTGAATAGAACACGAACAAGATTAAATTTCTTTGGTCCTCTGGAGCCCTGACATGAGCCACAGAGCCTAACACAAATATCATTCACAGAGCATACAACACAGAGAGCCATTGACAAAAGAGAGGACAATGAATGCAGGCATTAAACACCACGTCTTCCTACACTCTGTGCAGTTTTAATGGACACACAAGTTCAAGCACAAGTGGGGCAACAACAGTGCAGCTGTAAGTCAGAGTTTCCACAGGGATATTTAGATCCCAATCCTACACTATTGCTGTCATTTACTTTGGGTGGAAATTTTTTATTTTAAAACTGAAACCTAATGTCCCTAAACTAGATCATTGCTTGCATCTTCCAGCAATTCCTCACGATGATCTCATGGGGTTGCAGCAAGCGGCAATTGAAAAAACTCCTTTATTTCTATAATAAGGCCATTTGATCTACAGTGGGAGAAATAATTATTTGATTCCCTGATGAATTTGTGAGTTTGCTCACTTACAAAGAAATGAACAGTTTCTAATTTTTTATAGTAGTTTCATTTTAATGCAGAGAGACAGAATATCAACCAAAAATCCAGTTATAAATGTATTTGAGTGTCACTGAGTGAAATAAGTATTTGATCCCCTAAAACCAGCCAGAATTCTGGCTCCCACAGACTGTAACAGATGGGCACACAGCCAATCAATCAATCAATCATTGATACTCCCTGTCCACAGAATCAATTTCTTCGATTGCAACTGTTCCACCGGGCAAAACCAAAGAGCCGTCAAAGGACGTCAGGGACAATATTGGGGCTACAAGGCCATCAGCAAGAAGCTCAGTAAGAAGGTGACAACTGTTGGTGCGATTATTCGCAAATGGAAGAAATATAGAATGACCACCAATCGCTCTGTGCAAATCTTAGAAACAAGGTGTCTGTAATTTCATTATATGTGATGTATAATGACAATAAAGCTATTCTATTCTAACCAGATATTTACTCTGGATGGCTTTACTTTGTTTCCTCCAGTAAGGCAGTTAGGAATCTGTTAGGAATCCTGGAGACCTAATGTTTAATAATCCACATTCAACTGTTTTAATTGTTGGTGCAGTTGAGGATGCTATATTGTTCTTTCTTTGTGAATTTTCATGCTTAAATTGTTCTTTTGTTGTTTTTTGCTGATTTTTGGTTTGTGTTTTGGTGTCTGGGAGCAGACACAGTCTCTAATGGTATGTGTGGCACTGCACGCTTTATGGCCACAGACCTTCATTAATTTAGTTTATTAACAGAGTATGATAACAGCACATGTGTAAAAATGCTCTATGTAGATGTGCTATATATGCCAGAAAGGAAGGGATTATGAACCAAGGAGAATGGGCACCCATCCTCAAAGTCCCATGCTGCTAGAAGACCCCAGGGTCTGCTTCTTCACTGTGTGCAGATAGTAAGCAGTGATTTGATTAATCAACCAAACTGTATCGATTCCTTAGGCCCTGTCTTGTAGAAGGTGCACTGCCTTTTTACCTCATAATAAAGCTCTATTAGTTAAAAAGCTCTTCCTAATGGAACTGATGCTAAAATTTAAGCTGTCAATGATTCTTTACCAAAACAGAAAGAAAACTTCCCGTTTTGCACTTAATAGTGCTTTATTAAGAAAAGCCATGAAAAATATGTTTTTCCATCAAAATACGATAACACTGCGGGCTGTGTGAGTGTTAAGTGTGCCCACTTGGAGACAGGCCTGACCCTGGCGGCAGTGCTGAGGGCCGTTCATTGCCGTGACCTTTCTGATCAGCGCTCCAGCCTGCTGCCTTTGTTCGCCTAATGTGTCCCACACAAAGCGACTTTTGACCAAGAACAGAGGAAGAAGCGGGGCAGAGATGGAGAGATAACAACAGCAGGGATGGGATAAATGGATAAAGGGACAGGCGTCGGCTGGAGGTCCTCGCTAATGGCCCCTACGCGTTTTGTAATTAGGAGCAGTGTCAAGAGACGCAGGGGAGGAAATGGGGGCGGTCAAACAACAGGGAAAGAAAAAACATGCCAACAGGGAAGGGAAGATCGAGAGAAGACAGATATCCAAGCAGACGGATGGAATAAAGCCAGTGTAGGGAGAGGAAGAAAGAGAATACAGAAAGGAGATATTAGAGGCCAATTAAGTGGAAACCGAAGAGCTTGACTACAAAAGAAAGCCAAGAGAAGGAGCGCCCATCATCTGATCAGTAATTGATCTTGTGCCATTGTGCCTTCTGCATCAATGTGAGCGTGTAAGTGTGTGTGTGTGTGTGTGCACTGGGATGGGGGTTGCACTGAGTTGAAGTTTAAGAATGGACCTCTCATGCCAATAAACCTTTGGACAGCACTTTCTGAAGGAGAACTTAACAACGTCATGGACAACAACGATAAGCAGAGCGCATGTTTTTATCTGGTTTATCGACGCTACATTGAAATTTAAGTGAAAGTACTTTGCAGAGTTGAAACTCTACAGGAAATAGTTTCATGATACTCGTACTTAAATGATCTGTTTGAAATACGAGTCAAGATTTTTGTGCACTTTCTTAATCCAACTTGTTGTTTATTACTGTAACAGATGATGTTCCATAATGATTTCTAATGCAGTTTCACTTTCAAACTATAATCTTTATGTTTCTTAGCACAGTTTCTGTCACGTAAGGTTTATATCAAGGCCACCAGTTTCGATGATTTCAGCTTCTGAAAAATCATTTCAGTATGTCAGTGCGGATGGGTCTAAATATCTCCCGGGGCAACCATGTAGCTCCTCCCACTTGACAACTAGCTCATGTTTGTAATGCAACACCGTTTTTCAATGTGTGCGTCAGTCATAAATAGCTGCAAGTAACAGAAAGATTTGCCAATGTAAGTAAACCTCATGTAATAAAGATACGTCTGTCCAGAACTGCTAAAAATAGATTGGGCAGTAACATCTATATATCCCATGGTGTTTCAAGGACAGGAAAAGCTCACATCCTACAATGTCATGTCTTACTGAATGCAGCATTGACTCCAACCAAGAAACCAATCCTCCAAATAAAGAAACATTTTAGGACCCTTTCTAGCCAGCAAAGATCTGGAGTACCTCTTTACCATACGAATGGGATATTATCACATACAGAAAGACTACAAATTAAGGTAATTCTTCACGCAACCAGTTAGAAAATATTTTCCTCTTTACTGTTCAGTCTAGGAAAATTGAGCATTTATTTTCGCATACAGTACTCTGCAAAACTCTTGAGTAATCCCACATTTTTTATATTTTTCTAGGAAAATGGGAAATAGGAGCAGTGATTTATTGAATAATTAATTTATTGTTCAAACATACAAGGAAATACAGCATATAAGGCAAAACAATTTGTACAATTCTAATGAGCTTAAAAGTCAATATTTGGTGTGACCACCTTTATTCTTCAACGCAGTCTGAACTCTCTGAGGCAGCTTTCTTGTCATTTCTTTAAGTACTCTTCAGGAACAGTTCTCCGGGCTTCCTGAAGAACATTCAAAGCTCTTCTTTGGATGTTTCTGCCTTTTGTTCAGTTCCGGCTCCGGGCTCTGGGGAGGCCAATCCATGACTGATAGTGTTCCACTCTGTGTTTTTCTATCCAGGTGTGCTTTTACTGCATTGACAGTGTGTTTGAGATCATTGTCATGCTGAAAATAAAGCTGTTGTCAGTCAGATGCTTTCCAGATGGTATTGCACATTGGCTCAGATAAGTTGAAATGCAGCCCTACACCATGACAGAGCCTCCACCGTGTTTTACAGACTGCAGAGGCTGCGGACACTCACTGTGGTACCTCTCTCCTGACCTGTACATATAATGACAATTTGAACCAAAAAATTCAGATTTGGATTCATCCGTCCATCAGACCTGTCGCTACTGATTTTTAATTCAGTTCTTACGTAATTTGGTATACATCAGCCTTTTGTTCATGTTTCACTTCTGTAAGAATGGCTTTTTGACAGACACACTGAAACCACTTCTGATGGCATTTTGGCAAACAGTAGATGGATCTGCTGAAGGGATAGATGCATGTATCAGGTCCTGTGTCAGATCACTGCTGGATTTTCCTCTATTTCTCAAGGACATGGCTTTCGGATACTGTTCAGCTGCAGGTAGTTTTTTAGGCCTGCCACTTCTTTTGTCCTCCACTTTTCCAGTTTCCTAAAATGTTTTAAACACAGTGTACATCATGCTGAGACATGCCAAGTTTCCTTTGGGAACCACTGTGCAAAAAAAAAAATTATGCCTGTCAAACTGTGTTATCTTTGCCATTTTTTAAAATAGATTCAGCTAAAGAAATGGGAACAAATGACAAGTTTTTATGACAGACTAATAATAACATAAAGTGCCAAAAGATGAAATTTAAAATTGGTTCTTTGCTAAGTTTTCTGGTTCATCCCTTGAGTTGGATGCCTTCTTTATGTTTGAATGATTCATAGATCAGTGTTAAGTGTCTTAACAAAGAAAAAAAACATTTATTTGAAAATGGTCAGGCACAAGGACTGGACTGAAAATGAGTGAAAAAGCAGCCAATGTCCAAAGAAAAGCTTTGAAAGGCCTTCAGAAATCCTGGAGAACTATTGCTCAAGACCACTTTAAAAATGACCACAAAGTCTGTCTCCTTGGAAGCAAAACATAAATAAGTTATTTATACACTGTACGTGCACAGGAAACCAGTTCAAAACACAGCTGGTTCCTTAAATGTTAACCAAATTTGTCAGATTGGTTGTTATCTGATTGTTATTTACACAGAACTATCAACAATGTGGTTTGGGTTTTCCCGAACGGCCGGTCGTTTCCAGGCCGAACCGGCTGGTGATCAGAATTTCTTTTCTTTCTTTTTTTTACCCACAGCAGCGCTCGCGTTGCCGCTCTCACAACCACAGGTGCAGACAGTGATGGTCGGTCGGAGCTGGCTCTTCACTGAGAGGGTCTACAAAAACAACAGCCCAGCCAGCACACCATGAATTCTCCAAACTGAATTCTGTCACTAGCCTCGCGAGCCTTGTGAGGTTAGTGCTGACAGCCGGAACAAACCCGGAAAAACAACTGGATCTCGATTGGGCTCAGTGTTGCCAACTTAGCGAGTTTTTTCCCCATAAAGCGTCTAACGACAGTGAAATCCTCTGCTGTCGCCGTGTATTCTGTACATAAAGCTTTCTTCCTGCATCCCTTCATACACTTTGGCATCACCCAAACCTCACTACATCACCGAGTCTGCCCACCCGTTCCCTCCGCTCCCATCCCCTGACCTCACTTCAGCCTTTGAGACAGGCGACAGCCAGTTTTCTTACACAAGTTGTCAACAGTGGCCCAGATAAAGGAGGAGGGTTGAACTTAGCTAGCAGTCTCACCCCACATAAGTGTTTTCGTTAAATTTGATATTCTAACATTAAACAATACGGGACAAAATTCATCTATGTAATGTGGGTTTAGGCAAAGCATTAAAGTTATTAAAGTTCATTTGTAGTTCTAAACATATTTAGGGTGTTTTTTTCTTCACGTTTTGCCTCTCCAAAGATGTTTTACCTCCCTCCCTCAGCCTCGAATGCAACTACATCCAAATGAACAATTATGCAAATTAGGCGATGCCGTCACAGCGACTTCTATTTTCAGCAGCTAAAATTTCCCGTATTTTTAAATACAAAACTTGACAGGTATGAAGACACCAGATGAGGGGGGGGAGAGACAACGATCGTATAAAAGGCCTCTCCAAAGCAAGCTCCCGGGCTGAATTTCAACCCCAGCCCGCCCCTGTTTGGGTGTGTCACAAAATTTCATCTGGTTCTGTCGTGATTTTCCTTTTGAGTCTGCGGTACCATAAAACTGAACCTCACAGCAGAAAAAAAAAAAGCCATATTGTTTGAATTATCATTACTTTTACAATTACTGTGCACTGTAAGTATACACACACAGACACACATATCTGGTAATTAAGTAACAGTGTCATGGCGGAGAGAGGACTCAAAAGGCAGATGGTGAGTAATAACTTCAAGGGCTTTATTAATTGTGCAACAGGTCACGGAAGTTTATCAGTGATGGGTGGAAGGCGGGACTCTTCTGGGGATGCTTTACCAAGCTTAATGCCTCACAAGAGTTGATCCTTGGCCACACTCCACCGGGCTGTGCCTCGAACTCTGGTGTCCCAGCCTTGGGCGTAAGCTACAATCCGGCGTTGAGTGTAGGACCTCCTCCCCTTAAATAGGCTGGGTGACGATCGAATTGCCAGCAGCTGCGGAACCAGTTGGGGTCACAGGCAGCTGAGGAGGAGAAGGTCCACCTCTACAACACAAGGATTGGTTAGTAGGAAGGTCAGAGTACCAGACAAAGCAAGGCAGCAGGATCCGTGACAAACAGACTAATAAAATTTCACTCACCAAAACTGGAACGCAAACTTCTTGAACTTCTGTAACACAGAGAAAGCTGCAGCCGCAGTAAGCTGGTTAGCTAGCATTGTCATGCTAGCACTGTAGCTGACCTATCCTCTTCCTCTGTTTAGTGTATCCCCGCCTAAACCATTATAAATCCTTTTATTTCCTCTCCACTACACTTTAGAACACATAGATTTGTTACTCTATGTAAGACTTTCTATACATGCTCTCAATGTGCCAATACAGCTCTTTGTCCCCTGTGTGTGCGTGTATTAGCATGTGCGAACACGTGTGTTTCCAGCACATGCGATAAGGGATGGGCATCACCGGGGCAGCGCTACGAGTGAACGAGGCAGATCAGTCAAAGACTTAAAGCCCTGCTCCCCAGTGGAGGAAACAGACAGGCTTTGATGTTGATGTGAACAAATAAAAGGAAGCCAAAATGAGTGGAATGGACCATTATCTGCTGTGGAAAGGGCCTCCCATGGAAGGGAGCCTGCCTGCGTGCCTGCTTTACTTCAAATCAAGAGGCTGAAGAGGAACTGAAGAGGAGAAAGAATTTGTGTGAGAGAGAAAGATGCCCAAAAACCTACAAGAACTCAATTAATTTCACTCGTACTAAATGCTGCAATGTTCTGTATTTGCTGGGTGTGAAGCCTCTGGTGAAGGATGTTTGTCTACATAACCACTACAAGAGACCAAGTAAGACTCATCACCAGAACATGCAGAAAATGGTAAAATAAAAATTGTATTAACCTTGCTAAATACAGTGTAGTCTGCTTAGATAAACAATAAATATATGATTTCTTAAGCAAGAGGCAAGAGTGAATTGCTGCACTGGAATTAATTTTAGAGGCACTAATAATAAGACTTGGCATGTCCGTTTTAGTACTGCTAATGTTAACTCACAGAGAAAGGCACAAGGCCGTTTGCCAAAGCCACAAATAGACTAAATCTAACAATAAAATCTGCATTAGCTTCTTGCTGAAACTGAAAGTGGAGAAGCTGAATAACCATACCTACATTAACTGGTAACTAAGCAGAAGTAGGCCATCTGATTCAGTTAGTATTGTATGTTTGTCATAGGCCAATTCAGAACCAGACTTTCCCCAAAGCAAAAACCAGCATGCAAAAAAGGTCATGTATTCTAGAAATGAATAGAGGAGCATTTAAAGGCACAGGGAACTTGTTTGCACAAGCTGACACATGTTAACTATCTTTTGTACTGGCTGGAAAAAGTAGGTCAGATGTACCGCCAGCGAGTGTACGGGACTAACAACAGAAAGCAAACGAGACACAGAGAGGATTCATGCAATGCTGACCCACTGAGGACAGTTGTTCTGTTTATGTAAGAAATGACACATACAGTGTAGGTTATAGTATTAGTACCAGAATATAGACCGCCACTCGAAAGTTTGGAGTCACTTAGAAATGTTGCTGTTTCTGGAAGAAAAGACGTTTTGTTGTTTTTATCTATCAAACTGATGTAAATGCAGATTAATGATTAAAGAAGTGATACATTTGCCTAGTTATGTAATAGTTACATTTCTTATAGGCTCCATCCCCTTGAAAAACAACTTTCTTCTGAGATGAAGGTTTCTTCAGGCTTACACACACACACACACACACACACACACACACACACACACACACACACACACACACACACACACACACACACACACACACACACACACACATATATACATAATATTTTCATGCATATATTTTTTTTTTCATGCAAAGGTGTATACTACTCACTTTAAAGTTTTAGACAACCTGATTCTTAAAGCTACTATGTGAAGAAGCTGCCAGTTACAATTTAGTTCAGTTCAATTTTATTTATATAGCGCCAAATCACAATAAACAGTCGCCTAAAGGTGCTTTATATTGTAGGTAAAGACCCTACAATAATACAGAGAAAACCCAACAGTCAAAATGACCCCCTATGAGCAAGCATTTGGTGACACTGGGAAGGAAAAACTCCCTTTTAACAGGAAGAAACCTCCAGCAGAACCAGGCTCAGGGAGGGGCAGTCATCTGCTGTGACTGGTTGGGGCTGAGGGGAGA
>JASGAU010369400.1:0-15649 GCA_030220045.1 Australoheros facetus | reverse complement strand
TGTGCGAGTCGAGCGTTTTCAAATCACCCCGGTTTCAAGCGTTTACACGAGAACGCAGGCCGGTGCGTTTCTGAAACGCTCCACTCTGGACCCCGTTTCCAAAACACATCGTTTTCACTCCGTTGTCGTGTAAACAGGAGGGCGAAACGCATCAAAACGACGTCGTTTCCAAATGAAAACGGTCTCGTGTAAACGGCACCTTAAAGAATCAGTCAGCCTTCTGCTGTTTTCGCTCTGTATCTTTTCTGTTTACATTTTAACAGCACAGCTGTGAGTCTTTGTTATGTAGGAAAAAAAGCATTAATTTATTTGAGGAGCTTTATTATTTGGTGGTTTATTTTTGAGTAGTTTCTCCTGTACATCTACAGCTGAATGTTAATAAGTGTCTGTGTGACATTTGGGACACGTAGCGTTGACTCAGAGGTGCGTTTTTGTTTATACCTTTGGGAAGAAAAAATATCCAGATATATATCATATATCACCATTCAGGTAAAAAATATTGAGGCATTATTTTTGGTCCGTGTCGCCCAGCCCTACCTGAGAGTGTCACAGGCAGAGCGGCCGCTGCTCAGCTCTCTGTTTGGATACATGTGCATGAATCAGTGAGCTCTTACAGACTGTAACAGCTGCCCTTTAGGAGCACCAAACTTTATTTACTGTCAGATCCTGAAAGATAATCAAGCTACTGTGTGTAAATGTGCACCTGCCGCACGAGGCTGCAGGTGTTTAATAAGTCAGAGGAGAGAATCTGACTCTGCTCACGATGTAATCCCCAAAATCAGATCCATATTTGGATTCTCTGTGTTAAGTAAAATCCCAGGATTACTGAGGAGCAGAGAGACGTGGAGCTGAGCTCTGATTTAAAGAATGAAGATAAGTTATAGCACCGCGCTCACAGCTGTGATCGATCCACCCCGACACCCACACTCTGATGGCTGCAGGCAGTGTGGGAGATGCACACAGCCACAGACCCTCAGCTTTCCTCTGGTTGTTTATCAGTTCTGTTTGTCTGCAGATGCACCAGACGAGGCTGCAGCAGCAGCAGCAGCTGCTGCAGCTCCAGCAGCAACATGCTCAGCAGCAACATGCTCAGCAACAACATGCTCAGGCTCAAGCTCAAGCTCAGGCTCAAGCCCAGGCTCAAGCCCAAGCCCAAGCTCAGGCCCAGGCCCAGTCCATCCAGCAGATGGTGCAGCAGCAGCAGCAGCAGCAGGTCCAGCCTCAGCAAGGCCAGATGCCTCCTCACTCTCAGCAGCAACCGCAGTCTGGCATGGTGCCTCAGTCTCTGGCCGGACAGATAACTTCTCAGCACGTTCCCATCAACTCTCTGAACCAGCAGCAGCAGCAGCATCAGCAGCAGCAGCAACAGAGGCTGCAGGCCTTCCAGGTGAGACTGAGCTGCAAGTTTGTGTCTGTAACTCTGACTGAATCACAGCCGCTCGTGGATTACAGGGTTCCTGCGATCATTAAAAAGTCTCAAGTAAAAATCAAAGAAATCGTTTTTTTTAAGCTTGCCAATCATAATTTGTCTGATCACCTGTGATCGCATGTATATATTTAAAGGTGAAGACCCACGAGGGATCGCAGAACGCACCGAATTAGATTTTAAAATGCAGCCGGAAACCTGGAATCATAATCTGAGTAAAAAAAATCAGCTGTGATTCAGGCTGTCGTTCCTTCTCTTGTGAGATCAGAGCAGCTCCAGATTTTACAGCTCAGTGCTCCCTCCCTCTGCTTGCATGCTTCGCCTCCTGTGTGTGTGTGTGTGTGTGTGTGTGTGTGTGTGTGTGTGTGTGTGTGTGTGTGTGTGTAAGCAGGCCCGTGCAGCCCTGCAGCAGCAGGTCCAGCAGGCGCAGCAGGCGCAACAAGCTCAGCAGGCCGCAGCTCAGGCGCAGCTCAACGCAGCCGCCGCCGCTGCAGCCGCCGTACCTGGGCAGGTGAGGACGCCGCCACAAACTCAGGTGCTTTGGGGTCATCGGGTCCGAATCCAGTCACATGACACTGAATCCAGCACCTGTCACCTGTGGTGCTCGAATTGTTAGAAAAGTTATGGAGCAGACATTTGAGTACGCGAGCGACAGCAGGCTCACATTTACATCTCTAAGGTCTCACTCGCTGGAATATTACACAAACACAGAATTTTACCCACACGTAACGCAACCGCTTCCACCTCCTTTATGGAAAAAGGTCGAAATAAGGTCGTCGAGTTCATCCAAACTCTCAGGGCCGATCAGCTGACCTTATGAACTGCCCGTCGGCACGTTCATGCAGCGTAGCTATTTTAACTTCAGTAACTACTTTGAATTGTCCTGCTGAAGTCCTACAATGACCCTGCAGGAAAATCCAACCCCAGTCCTCACAGGTGTAGAAAGATGACTTGCTCACCTGTCCCCTCTGCTCACCTGTGCTTTGTTTCTTCTGAAGCTGGCTCGTCCTGGGATGTCGATTCCAGCCCGGCTGCCTCGAGCACCTCCGAACACTTCCATTCCTCCTCAAAACACCGCCGCCGCTGCAGCTGGCGTGGTGGGAGGGCAGGCGATGACCCCACAGGTATTTATCCCCGGTCTGACCCCTGACCTTCACCTGCTCCAGCAGCTTCATGAGGTGGTTTCTTTTCCATCCAGGTGACGACCTCATGAAGCTGCGTCACAAACAGAAACGTGCGCTTGAAAGGCCTTCCGCTCTGTGATCTGATTGGCTAGTTTGCCTTCTCCTCTCTGTCCAATCACCTCCACAGGTACAGCAGATGATGTCATCACCCTCACCGGTGCAGGTCCCGACGCCTCAGTCGATGCCGCCTCCTCCGCAGCCCTCACCCCAACCCCCGACCTCACAGCCAAACTCAGCCAGGTATGTCCAGTAAATAGACCCCACCGATCTCAGATGAAACCCGGTCGGCCGTTCGATGAGGCGAGTTTAGATTTGCTTCGTGCGCCGCAACAAAAAACAACATTTAACGTCCCAAACGCTCCGAGTCACAGTTTGGTCTCAGATTTAAATGTGAGGTGGTCTTTATCCTGCTTCGAGGTTTCAAAAATGTGTCCTTGGACTTTATTTAATATTTAATGTGATACTTTCTTTGGTGGTGGTCAGACTCCGGCCTCACTGTGCGGCTCTTTTTAAAAAATCTAAAACTGTGTTTCTGATGTGTCCACGCGAGGCTTACGAGCCTCTGGACAGCCTGGACTTCCTGTTCCCACGCGCTGCGCGGCCTCCCAGTGAGAACGCTCAGGTTTTGGATCTGAGGACAGGTGGTTTAGGTGTCGTCTTTTAAATGAGTTTTTACATCTCCCCGCAGCTCCGGTCCCACTCCGTCTCCGGGAGGTTTCCAGCCCAGTCCGTCCCCACAGCCCTCACCGAGCCCCGCCACCTCCAGAACCCCCCAGAACTACGGAGTCCCCTCCCCCGGGCCACTAAATACTCCAGGTAACCCCACAAACACCTCATGGTTTTTTTTCCTTCCATTTGCTCCGTCTGTTGTGGAAAAAGTCAAACTGATTTCCTGAGATTTAGTGAAAGAAACGTCTGTACGTGGATCAGTTCAGCACAGCAGGCTTCACACCGGACCTGATGCAGAACAAACAGCAGCTCTTTGATACTCAGCGTGTGGATACAAACTGTGATCAGCTGTGGGGAGTTTCGCAGTCATGTCAGCAGCTCCCCCGTCACAGTCACAGAATGCGTGCCTCATGACCTTGAATGCAGCACACAGTTAGCTGCACACTCTTTGTACAGGAAGGTCACGCTCACACTCCAGCAGTACTCAGAGGGTTGATAAGCTTAAATATGTTTTCCACTGCACGTCTGATTTCCCTCCTCAGGAACAACCACGCGGCTCCTGCTGAGTCTCACCAGCTTTTATTGTGAAAATCTTTCAGGGAACCCGAGCTCGGTGGTGAGCCCGGCGGGAGCGACGTCTCTGGAGGACCAGCAGTACATGGAGAAGCTCAAACAGCTCTCCAAATACATCGAGCCGCTGCGCCGCATGATCAACAAAATCGACAAGAACGAAGGTGAGCTGCTCGCCACGCTGACATCACCTCACCGTGTGCACAGGTTCCCAAACTGTGGGTCATGGACTTCAACTTAGGGCGTCTTTTATTGATAGAAATTCAGATTTGGTGGTTCAGGAGCCACAGCTGTCGAGTCACAGATTAAACAGCCAAAACAACCTGATAAGACATAAACAGGAAGACGGTTTCCTAAATGAAAGACACGGTCGACGTTCACTGAATCATTTCAGTAACTTTTTGTTTTACTTCACAGTAAAATCAATTTTAAAAGTTTCAAACAACACGTTGGACTCCCTCCGTGTTTTTGTTCTGTTTCTCCTGCTGGGCCTCGGTGCAGCCCCTCAGCTCATCCTGTAGGAAACAAGCTGCTTCAGCTCCTCCCACTTTAGAGATGACTTCTTGATTGGCTGTCTCAACAAGTGGGTGGAGCCTCTGTCCCCTCCTTACGACATCATACAGGGCCAAAATATGTGATAAACAGAGAGTATAGAGCAGTGGAGCTTTTGCAGTTCCTGCACACACACTGAGCTGATTATCAGAAACTTTTAGTCTGAGCGTCCAGAACACGCGTGACAGGAAGTGAGGAGGAGAATCGTTTTTTTTGGTTTAAGGTGGTTACAGGAACAAGAGCTGCTGCTTTGGATGCTAGAAAAACATCGTCTCAGTAACGGCTCCGCCTCTTTGTGCTTGCTGCACGTGTGCAGACAGCCGCACGCTCCTGTGTGACAAATGCAGTGACAGCAGAGGTCCAAAAGTGAAGGTGAAATCCTCAGCCCGACGCAGCGCCTGGCGATCAAAGAACACGGCTAAAACAAATGAGTCCAGCAGACCGATCATAAAGAAAAATGGTTATTGTGTTGCTATTGTAACATTATCGATCACTTTAATCATGCTTCACGGTTGCTAAAATAACATGTTCTGCTTTTCTGTGTGGAAATGATCATAGTTAACGTTTTGTTGTTCTCGCTCTTTCATTAGCTAACGTGCAGGCTTGAAGTTCTGCTCGTTTCTTCTCTTTCAGACAGGAAGAAGGACCTGAGTAAGATGAAGAGCCTGCTGAACATCCTGACTGATCCCAACACCAGGTGGGATTATTTAACCCTTTCATTTTTGTCCTCACACGAAGGGCAGTGAGACATTGAATCACACGTGTTCAGAGTTCTCACTTCTGAAATCATCGCGGCTCTTAAGGCTGACGTCATTAACCACCTCGGCCCAAATCCTTAAAAACGGTCCACATTCTTCCAGCTGCGGTAAAAAGAGGAGCGAGTTTGTAGCTTCGTGTGAACAGAGCTGGAAAAAAGCGGAGGCTGAGAAGGAGCTCGTGCAGCACATTAAAACGACGACGCCGGAGACAAACGCGGTCACCACGTTGGCGAGGATTAGGCACAGGAAAACATGTCGGCCACACCGACCTGCTGCACATCTCCAAGCTCACAGCAGAAGCTTCCTCTCCTCTCTTTGCACTTGCTAAGCTCCTTTTTTTGACCTCTGACCTGCAGGTGTCCTCTGAAGACGCTGCAGAAATGTGAGATCGCTTTGGAGAAACTGAAGAACGACATGGCCGTGGTAAGACGAGCTTCTCCTGCTTCTCTGACTCTTTCCTGCGGCCGTGTTAGAGCCTGGTGTTCCTTGGAGGTTTGTAAAGATTTCAGAGGGAGGAGCCACTTTGATCTGAGGGTGTGTTCATTTCCTGTTCTTGCAGCCGACGCCCCCTCCCCCACCCGTGGCCACCAACAAACAGTACCTGTGCCAGCCGCTGCTGGACGCCGTCATGGCCAACATCCGCTCACCGGTCTTCAACCACTCTCTGTACCGATCCTTCGCCCCTGCCATGAGCGCGATCCATGGGCCGCCCATCGCGTAGGCATCACCTCACACATTTAACTCACCGCCATTTACAGGTCAGAGGTCGTGTTCACACTTTCCGTCCTCCTCAGGGGCCCGAACGTCTCCGGACGCAAGAGGAAGCACGAGGACGACGAGCGTCAGACGATCCCCAACATCCTGCAGGGCGAGGTGGCTCGCCTCGACGTCAAGTTCCTCGTCAATCTGGACCCTTCGTACTGCAGCAACAACGGCACCGTGCACCTCATCTGCAAACTGGGTGAGACTGCCACGCCCCCCCCCCTCCCAGAGCTCCACACACACCAGTCTGATCAGAGAAATACCTGCCTGCATCCCCACCCACACACCCAACACCCCCCCAACAACACACACACAATAAAACGTTCTCCTTCCTGCTGGATGGTTTGATGCTTTCTGTTTTCCAGATGATAAAAACCTTCCCAGTGTTCCTCCACTGCAGCTCAGCGTTCCCGCCGATTATCCCGACCAGAGTCCGTACTGGGCTGACGATGGAGAGCAATATGGTGAGACATGCCCACCCCCAGCATCTTTTCTCACCTGTTAGAGCGCCACGCTAGCAACGAGGAGTCACTGACAGATTATTGAATATGAAAATGTATAAAGATCCATCAATCAGAAAGAGGGATGGAGGAAGAGGAGGAGCCTGTTTGCACAGGTCCAGAATGAATCGGGCAGAGACGCTCGAGGCTCAAATCAGTCTGAATTCTCTTATTTTCATCCTGTCAGCAGCTCACCTTCTGTTTGTTAGTGGCAGCCAATCAGAAGGATGATAAAGAGGGGGGGGAGCCGAAGATTTAAAGGAGGATTATTTTGGAGAAAGTCCGAGACTAAAAGGACGAGGCAGGGTGGAGGTGGATGAACAGAAATCAAAGAGTAGAAACGTTTCCATCAGACAGCTGTTTGTCATTTAAAAAGTGTTTTGTTTTAAATGGATATCAGTAAACTGACTTCTTTTTAAAGAGTAAGCGGGCCCATATAAGGACGTGGTGCTGACATCATGGGCCGTCTGTGTTTCAGGTGCAAACAGCTTCCTGCAGACGGTCCACAGAAACATGACGTCCAAACTGCTGCAGCTGCCCGACAAACACTCGGTGACCGAGCTGCTCAACACCTGGGCTCGCAGCGTCCAGCAGGCCTGCCTGTCTGCGGCCTGAGGCTCCGTCCACCTGTGGACACGACGGCCTGCTCCCCTTCCACACATGTAGGACTTTACTCCTCGTGCATGCTGGGTAAAAAAAGAGTCACCTGTTTACCTGCAGATGCCCCCTCGTCAATCAGCTGTTGATGGTCTCAGAGCAGATTTTAGCTCAAACCCGTTTATCCTGATTTTTCTGCTGCTCCTCAAATGCATCACGAGTCTGTTTAGTTTAAATAAAGTTTTAGTTGCTGTTTTTGTATGTTTAAGTTTTTGTAATAAATAAAACATGTTCACTTCATCAGAGTCTCCTTAATCCACTCAGCTGTTTCCTGTTTACCTGCAGCAGGTGTGAGGGGGTGTTAACACAATACTGTGTGTGTGTGCGAGTGAGAGAGAGAGCAAACAGCTGCTTTATTAAAGTATTTTTTTATTAAACCAGGAAAATCTTACAGGAGCATCCTGGCCAAGAACGACAGTACGCTCAGCTCAGCTGCACAAACTAGTAACACACAAATACACACAGCAGAGGTACAAGTGAGAAAACACAAACCAACAACGACAAACAGCAGCTGGAAAACTCTGAGCGCTCCTTCAGCGTCAGCTGACTCCAGGAGGAAGGAGCCGCAAATCCAAACACTTTCTCCAAAGTTAGTGTGAATGTTTGAGACGGATGAAGGAGTGACGGTGGGGAGGCGGAGCAGACCGAGAACAGCCTCATCAATAACGTCGGTGAGTTCATGGAATGACAGCAGACCGTCTGACCCGAGCCTTAAGGTTCAGAATAAACCACGGCGCTCCACGAGGACACAATCCAGCAAATGTGAGGATGCACACGCCTGAGTCACATGATCATAAAGCACAGCCTGCAGAGTGACGCTCAGCTCCAGCAGCTGAGTGCGAGTCCCTGCACACATACTCAGCCTGAGCTGCTGCACGGTCAGGAGCTCCATCATCTGCTCAGAGGAGGCGATATTAGGACCGATACACACCTGAACCCTGCCTTCAGTGGCAGGACTGATTCTTCTACCTGCACAATAATAATGATAAATGATTCTGCACCGACCAGTCTAAGGTCTTATGCTCCGAAGCTTCAGCCTGATCAATGAAGTGCTCCGCGGTGCTGCTCGCTGTCACTGAATCAATAAAATCGATCATTCTGAAGGCTGCCGGAGCCTTATTTACAGACAGGGACCCGTTCAGCCGTTCACTAACGAGAGCTTCCAGGACTTTAACGAGCAGCTGAGAAACTGTTCAAAACTGAAGGAGCGCCGCCTTTAAGTTATGTTTGCTGTCCAGAGAAAGATTCACAAGATCAGAGGAAGCAGCGCTCATCAGAAATATTTAGCTTCCAACGCGATAGAAATGACATCGGCCTGCAGGAGTTTCCTCTGTGGGCCACGGAGGGAGCGCCGTGTTTATCATCACATCAGGATTTTAGTGAATTACAGATTTTAAAGTGGTCACTGAGACTGTGCGTATAAAAAAATGTTCAGCTTGGCTGCCTGAAGAGCAGCCAATCAGCTCATTGAGTAAAGCACGCATCATCTCTATCTTTAATTCTGATTGTTGCCTCAGAATTCATCCGTGAGCGAAGTCTCATTCAGAAAAACTGATCCATACGTTCATTCTGTGAATCCAGACGAACGATTATGTGAAAGGAGCAACAGTCTGAGCCCCGTGTGGGTCAAAGGTCAAAGGATGGGGAAAACCAGCTGATACAGACACAACAATAAAGACCAAACCAACAAAAAATGTCTAAAATGTTACTTTTTCACTGGCATTGAACAGCTCCTGTGTGTGTGTGTGTGTGTGTGTGTGTGTGTGTGTGTGTGTGTGTGTGTGTGTGTGTGTGTGTGTGCAGATTTAAAGCAGCTGTGGAGCTCAGAAGCTCAGGGAGAAGGCTCTGTAGGACAGGTTGGTGAACACGTCGATGTTGTTGTTGCTGCCGCCGACCGTCAGCACCTGAAACACACACGACACCTTCACTGACACACGGGAAAAAGAATCGCTGAGTTTGTGTGAAAGCGTTCGGGGTTTGTTGTTCGTAAAGATTCTGAAACCAACAATCTGTGAAACGTGGAGTTCAGCCGGTCCTGCTGTGAGGACGCCTTCTGAGTCATGTGACCTTTGACAGGAAGCTGTGTGTGTGTGAGGACGCGCGTGCTGCATTCAGGGTCTCACCCGGTGCTCGGTGCTGTTGCTGTTGAACTGCAGCGTGTTCAGGCTCTGTGCTGTGCAGGGAATCTCAGCTTTGACCTCTCCGCCCAGCAGGCAGTGCGACACGAACGCACCTTCGCCCACCGCCAGGATCTACGCAGCAGACAGGAAACGCATCACAGGAAGTGAAACACAGAGCGACCGCCACGCACAGACATTTAAATACCGAAGTGTCTTCCTCACCATGTCCTGGTGGAAGGCGGCCTGTCGCTGGCAGCCGCTCAGATTAAAGATGGAGGTCGGCGACAGAGAGCGGAGGTGCCACAGAGACAGAGACGGACCGCCGCCGCACAGCTGCAGGAACAGGAAGTCAGACATTTTCAGATTCTCTTTAAATGAAGGTTAAATTCAGCGATCTGGGAACCGTGATGACGATACGCTTCGTCCTGAGACGGTCCTGCAGCTCAGCGCCGCCAACAAAACGCCAATAACAGCTTCAGGGTTTTACAGGCTAAAGCTGTGACGCGCTTTCAAAGATCCAAGTGAAAAATTACATTTTTTATCACTTTTTCATTTTTAATAATTTTATCATTTATTTTCTTCTCATCTGTCATTTTTTTGTCTGTTTTCTCGTTCAGAGAGCAGGCCGAGTCACAGTAACAGGAGGAAGCGTGCTCCTGCCGTTTTCTTACCATCCAGTCGGAGTCGGTGGTCACACAGCTGATCCATTTACCGTACTGAGGCCGCGCACACTCCTGAAACACACACACACACACACACACACACACACACACACACACCGTTTATCCTCAGGTCAACAGGAAGCGAGATCATCGCAGGAAACCTGAGACCCGCCCTGCGGCTCACCTCATACTTGCAGACCTCGATGCAGTGAACGCACTGACCCGTCCTGCTGTCTGCAACAGCAACACATCATCATCATCATCATCATCATCATCATCATGACAGCCTCATTTCCTGTGTGAAGTCAGTCACTCACCCCACATCCTCACTGCTCCATCCTCGCCCCCTGACAGGATCTCCGCCTCCCTCTCTCTCATGGTCACGCAGTGAATGTAGTCCGAGTGACCCTGAAGGACCGCCTGAGGACACACAACACAAACCCATAACCATGGAAACACAGAGCTCCTCCCCCAAACGCTGCCACAGGAACGAAACATTCAGCAGGACCCGCCGGACATTCAGACCTCCAGATACAGAACGCTGCAGTTCCTCTGCCGTCCAGCAGAGGCGCCACAGTGAGTCAGTGCCCACAGACTCCCATGTTAAACCTTTCCAGCAGAAATAAACATGTTTACAGCTGATACAGAAACTGCTTTGGGAAATGGACAGTAAATCATAAATGCAAAAAAATAAAAACTAAAGCTGCGATGCTAATAAACTCTGAGCTCTGCATAAATACGGATAACAGTAAACAAACACCTGTAACACCACCTGGTGGTGCAAACAGGTACAGCAGTAATGTGTTCAACAGTGGCCTCCATCCAACACTGCAGAAAGCACTTCACCACCAGAGGGCGACATCACTGCGGCCATGTCCATCATTTATATACAGTCTGTGGCTAATGCAAAGAGAACAATAAAAAAAAAAAAATCAGCTCATCAGTGGAAGCAAGAAAATAAGACTTTCTAAAATATTCTTTTTGTTATTGTCAATTATGCGTTTCCTTCCCCTCCCATAGTGTTTTCTCTGCAGCATACTAACACACACCAACACACACACTCGTCCTTTAACTACAGGACGAGAGGCGCTGGTTCGATGAAAGCGACGTGCTGTAAGGAGAAAAGAACCTCAGCGATAACACGAAGGTTTCCTTTCAGACGTCCTGCCGTCCAGGACGAACCGGCTCACCTTGAACGCTCCGTTTTCCAGGTCCATGACGTGGATGTTGTTATCTCCTCCTCCGATGATCAGGCTGTTGTCCTGACGCACAAAAAGTACTTTTCATTAAACATCAGAGCAACGAAACTGCCGTCCTCATCATACACGCCTCCCACTGCGAAACATGACCATAAAAACCCCAATAACCCCACCGCGTGCTTCACCCTTCAAAAAGTAAAATGACCATTAAATATCATTAAAAATCACAGTAAAACACCAACTGCATCATCAACAACAAAAAGTCCCGATAAAAGGACTTTAATCAAACATCCACGAGAGACAAAAATGGGGGGTGGGGGTGCTCACTCTGGGGTTGATGGTCATGGAGTTGATCTCTGGGATCTCCAGACTGGATCTGTAAGGAGACACAGCAGAGAGCGGAGTGAGTCTGCAGACCTTCGTGCACAGACAGGAAGCAGGCGTGGCGAGCTGGTTCTCACTTGTAGTTCGGTCTTCTGGTCCACAGCGGTTTGACGTTCTGAGGAAACAAAACGACAAAAATCAGACAAACTCGCCCTGCAGCGGCTCAGGTTTCTCCTCTCGTCCCATGAGTGCCTGAAGGCGTCTCGGCTCACCTTCTTGGTGAGTTCGCTCCAGCTCCAGGCGCTGATCTCGCCGTTTCCCGCGCTCAGCAGGTGGCAGTCCGTGGACAGAAGAGCAAAGACCGGCCCTTCGTGAGCTGAAGACAACAATCAGGAAACAGACAGTTTAATCCGCCCGACAACTCACACAGCTTTGAACTACGGGTCACGCTTTAAACACACACTCATACACGCGTCCTCACAGCCAGGTGAGCCGGTGCACGTCTTCGGACTCTGGGGAGGAAACCGGAGTACCTGCAGGAAGCCGGCTCCAGGTGGGTCAAACAGGCAAACACAGAAAGATGCGAGCAAGGGCTTGAACCAGGAACCCTCATGCTAACCACTCCACGGCTGTACCACCCTAGTTCAGATCTCAGGTCTGTGTCCCTGGTGTGACCCACAGCACCTCAGATCCATCTGAACAGGCACGGGAATCTGACCTGGAACCGCTTAACGGTTCAAACCTCTGAAGCACCGGTGCAACATTCTAAAGGTTTAAAAGTCACACCTTTCAGTGTGACCTCTGACCCGAACACCATGTGACGGTTCAAAGCCAGACTCACCTGTGAAGGTCAGGACGGGTTTCTGGTTGAGGGCGGTGACGTCCGGACTCAGAGCTGCAGACAGGCTGAAAAACACAGCGGCGGGAAATGAGGGGCGTGAACCTTCAGACCGAGCGAGCACAGGTGAGTCTGATCAGGCGCGTCTGCCTCACCTGAACACGGCGATCTCTCCGTAGTTGTTCCCGGCTGCCAGGAAGCGACCGCAGGGAGAGAAACTCTGAGAGAACACGGACATGTGGAGGAGCTGCAGACGGGTGCAGGCGCGTTAGTCCAAAAACATCAGCTCATACTGACGGACGACAGGAGAAAAGCTGCACCTGACACACGTTCCTACACTGAGCTTACCTTTAATCACCTGTCAGATAAACGAGCGACTGATGACTGCGTGAGTTCACGTATCAATGATTCCACGGTTAGTTACTAATATAAGATCACAGCTCTGTAAAGATATCTGAAGCGGCCAAAAAGGTCTGGATTCATTCTAACATCATAAAGATGCCCGCAGGCTGTTCATCATCACTCCAACAGCATCATCATCATCAAACACGTTCAATTAAATATAATAGAATTTATAACGGAGTTCATTCTGAGTCTGTTCTCCTGTAAATCAGAGCCAGTGAAGCACAGCAGTGCTCATTAATGTGTGTGTGAGTCTGTGTGTGTCTCGGACGGAAACACAGCCACCGGCTGAAGCTCCGCTCCGGTTTCTGTGTTTCCGTCCTCGGTCAGATAAACCGAGTAAACGTCACCTCTACGGGTCCCATCCTGCTCCCACGCGTCCTCCGAGCGGCTGTAAGGCGAAGAAACGGCGGATAAACACCGAAAACACCGCAACTCAAACAGTGGAGGGAAAGCGCGGGATGGAGGCGCTGAAATATGACGTCAGTAGCTACCCCGAGGATTCTGGGATATGTAGTACACAAACAAGCAGCGTCTTCTTCTTTCAACTGTTTCCTGTAGGGGGCGCCACAGCGGATCATCTCCCTCCACCCCCCTCCCAGCATCCTCCTCTGTCACTCGAACCCTCTGCACGTCCTCCTCCTCTGCATCCATGAACCTCCTCTGAGGTCTTCATCTCCTCCTGCCTGCAGCTCCATCCACCCTCCCTCCTCTGCTCTCCTCTCACTTCACTTTTTCTTTGCTAACCTCTTCCTTTGAATCCTTTCCTGTACTTCCACCAAGTGTCCTTGTCCTCTTTCCTCTCCCCAGAGGATACTCCAAACACCTTCTTGGCAGTTTCCCTCAGACTTTCACCTGAACTCTTCGCTCCCACCCACAGCCCGTCTCAGCTCCTCCCTGAGCTCCGAGCAACTTTCTTCCTTCTCCAGCTTCCTCTACCTTCACTCACTTCCTCTTCTTGATGTCCAAAGTCATCCTACAGACCACCATCTGATCCCACCGAGCTACATTCTCCCCTGACACCACCTTGCTGTAATTATTTTAGGCTCTTTACCTTACAGTATATGTTTGTTGGGATTTGGAACTGTATACATAAAACTGAACTGAATTTGCAGCCTCCTCTTTCAGCCTGGAGCTTCTGCAGAGGGTGTACTCCACCTGTGTGCACCTTCCTCCACTCTTGTCAACCACCCCCTGTTCCTCCCTCTTCATAAAGTACGTGTTCATCGCAGTCATTTCCATCCTTTCCATAAAATCCACCCTCTGTCCTGCATTTCTCTCCTTAACACCTTACCTACCCAGCACCTCCTCAACATCCTTGTTCCCTTCACCTACATGTCCATGGTAGTCTGCTCCGATCACCACCCTCTCCCCCTGTAGACACTCCCTACCACTTCATCCAACTTCCTCCAGAATTCCTCTTTCTCCTCTGACTCTCATCCAGCCTGTGGACATACACACTGCCAACATTCAGCACCACCTCTGATTTCCAGCTTCATGATCCCGTCTGACTCTCTTCTCCTCCACGACACTGTTCCCATACTCCTCCTTCATGATTACCCCTGCTCCGTTTCTCTTCCTATCTACACCATGATAGGAAGAGTTCCTCCACCTCCGGTGCTCCTGACCGTGCTCCCCGTCCTCCTGGTCTGCAGCTTCCACACTCCTGCCTTTCCTTCTCTCTCCCTTTGCTTCAGCCAACAGCAGCTCATTTTCCACCGTTGGCCAACAGGCAGTCGTCGTTGACCCGGGCCCGACCGATCCGATACGGGAATCTCACGCTTGATGATCCACATGTTTGATGTGCCCTTCCTGAAGCGACCCTGCCCGTTTATCGGAGCTTGGACTGGAGTCCACCGGCTCTGAGAAAGCAGCAACGGCCCAGAAAACACATCTGTGGCAAACACTGGAGGTTCCTCACACGAGCCCACACGTGTTCCACTGTCAGAGGCTGATATTTAAATATGGGGTTCATATAACCTCTGTGAGCTGAGCTTCAGACTGCACTCAGTAATGGAATAAACTGGTCACCTGCTACAGACTCACAGAGTACAGACTCACAAGCACTGGTGGCCTCTGGTCCTGATTGTAAAAGAGAACTGATAAAACAAAGGTTTAAATTAGAATTAATATAAAAATAATGTATGGAGAACGCTGTTTGACATCTTTCTGGTTCTGCAGGGGTACCAGGGCCGGGCTGCTGCTGAAAGCTACAGTTAGATTATCTGTCCTGTCCTCTGTGGAGACCGTCAGACAAATATAACCACAACAATAAAGACAAAGAAAGAGACAAAGTGCTGCAGTAACATCACCAAAAATCAAATATGTCCCAGTGACACCCATATCATATTTGTTCAACACAGTTATACTACAAGGTGTAAAAGATAGAAGATAGGTTCACTCTGATGGTAGTAAGCTGCCCTTTCCCACCACTCAGGACTCCCAAAGTTCAACTCAATGACCTACAATATAAATCACAACAAACAGTCGCCTCAAGGTGCTTTATATTGTAGATAAATATCCTACAATAATACAGAGAAAAGCCAACAGTCAAAACGACCCCCATGACAGGGATCCTCACATCCAGGCCTCGAGGGCCGGTGTCCTGCAGCTTTTAGATGTGTCTCCGCTTCAACACACCTGAGTCACATACAGAAGTCATTAGCAGGACTCTGGAGAACTTGACTGCATACTGAGGAGGTAATTCAACCATTTGATTCAGGTGTGTTGGATCAGGGACACATCTAAAACCTGCAGGACAGGAGGAGGCCTGGATGTGAGGATCTCTGCCCTATGAGCAGCACTTGGTGACAGTGTGAAGGAAAAACTCCATGTTAACAGGAAGAAACCTCCAGCAGAACCAGGCTCAGGTGCTACTTTCCCACCGCTGAGGAGCCGGTTCGCGTGCCAGTGCCCGTTCTGTTCTCAATGAAGCGGCGAAACGCTTAAGAACGGGCCCGCGTTCCCACCGCGTTTCTGTGAACTGCTCCTTTACGTATGAGTGTGGGCGGGTCCTCGTCTGGACA